>SNQJ01S0097311.1:9468-25852 GCA_010110895.2 Picea sitchensis
GAGAAAATCTAGGAACTAATTGGAGAGTGTGAGGAAAAATGATTTAATAATTTAATTTCAAAATGATTTAACATGTGGAACTTGGGAAGAGTGTGACATGTGTTGTGGGTGAATAATCTTTAATTTAATTATTACAAAATAACTAATTTTGCATGAGAAGACAAGTGTCAAGGTGAATTTTCTTATAAAAGGAATGGTGAGGAAGAGAGAAGTTATCATATTGTTGGATGAATGAAATGTTCGTGAAATTTTTATTGACTAAGTTTACTTGTGTGAGTTGGGTTCAAGCTTGTGCAAGAGTTGGAAGTCTCTCCTTTTGAGGGAAATCTTGTGTTATTGAGATCTGGTTTTCTATTGTGGCCTCTTTGCGGCTCGAGGGGTTAAGGGGGAAGAAGAGTACCCCTAGTGTTGGATGGGAGGTATGGGTGAAGTTGTTTGATTAGCAGGAAGGAGAAAAGGACAATACTAAAACTTCTAGTTGAATATCAACATCATTTTTCACCATTCTGGTTACAATATTTTATGCTTAATATTGGACTATCCGAAGAATTTAATTGTATAGTTAGTATTCTGATTGGAACAAAAGTTGGATGTTAATGTATATATGTGGAACAATTTGGTCGGTATTATAACAATGAATTCAATTCAATTGCCGCACTAATTAGATGAGTTTAAGTTCAATGCAATTTTATATAAAATTTGTTCTTTTGATGCTGGATAAAGTTATAGCATGACAAAAACAAATATGTGCATTGTTACTATCTCTGGTTGTGTCACCTGCATGTTGTTTAAATTAAAAATAATATTTTAAGTCTTGAACTATAGTGCAAGAATTAATGATTTTGATTATGGTTTGACCTTTAAATGAATGGTTAAAGAAAACAATAGTTTCTGTGATTATATTTTTAGGTTTACTTGTTGATTTCATAATAAGTGTAACAATCCAAAATCTGACGATCACTCTCTGTCTAATTTTGAGTAAAATAATATGAATTTGGTATCTTTGTGTGTATTTACTATTGTATATAGGATCCTTTTTATATCTTTATGCATTGTTGTTGTAGAAAGAAACCAGTCATTGATCTAATCAAGCCCTCTCTTTCCCTGCATAGAGAAGCTAGTGTTCTCACCTTTATCGTTTTTATGTATGATTGAAATCATCACTTCAAAATCATTAGAAACCACAACTTGTATTTTACATGTTCTTTCTCTAGTAAATAAATATTTTTTCTCTCTAAATATTGCCCCAAAAGTGCTAACATATCATTAACAACACATGCCCCAAAATGATTGAATTATGACTTCCACCAGATAACGTGCACGTGTAATTTAACTCGGGCGTTAAACTATTGATCTGCTAGAAGCAATTCCTTGTTACTACGAATATCTAGGAACAACTTTCCTTTACACATGTTCAATTACATTATTTATTTATCCTTTCACTTAGTAAATATTTATCTAAATTATAGATAAGTAAAGTGCAATAAGTAAACATGGTTGTAATTTACATTTGGAACTGGGTTTTTAAAATTGAATTAACAACAATAATATTAAGGTATTAATATTTTACCTAACGTCAGAATCCTTTCCACGACCCCAGTACTTCCAATATTTAAATTACATTAACCAGTTATAGATCTCTTGGAGATGATTATTAAAACTCTATATCAATTACGTAATTGGGTGTCCTCTTTGTTTCATGCCAACTACCTTTGAAGTGAATTCTTTGCTTCCTGCATGACTCTATCGATTCTACGTAAAATTTAAACAATCGATAATTATCATTCATTAGATTTTGTAAATAATATATGATTGATGTCGTACCTAACTAAGGCGATGAATGTAGATATTTCATCGATGCATAGTCTGGATAATCAACTAGATTTTTTAATTTTCAAATTTTTTCCAATGAGAGTAGAAGGAGTAATAACGTGTAGTGTGCCACACAAATTTGTTAGAAGGAGTAATATCCTTTTTTTTTATCTTCAACCAATAATACTTATCTTCGATTAAGGCTAGTGTCTTATCATTTCCAAAATGTCCTTCCAAACCACTATTGTGAAGTTCTTTGATAATATTTTCTATCATAGAACCAATTGTAATGCATAGTTGTTTTCCTTTGAAGAGGTATACATCTTGCATAAAATATTCACCCTGAGTAAGATCCATGTTCCAAGCGAATGGATCCTTTAACTTTTCCACAATCTCCCAAAAACCGTTATCAGACGCATAGAGATTATTCAATGCAGCAAACACAATTACTTGATTTTCCATGGTTTTCAAAAGAACAGTGCACCAACTCAAAGCATGTGCAACTTGATTCTACCATCCTAATTTGTGCTTCATAACAAAGGTGTATCCTTGTAAGAAAGAGACCCATTTTTCATGTACACTATTCAATTTCTTTTGGTTGTTTACATATTTTAATGCAATGTGATCGGTAAATAACAAAAACTCCTTCGACACTAAATAATTCCTCCAATGTTGCAATTCTTGCACAATTGCATAAAATTCTACATCTTATGTGGAGTAGTTATTTCTTAACTCATTCAAATTTTCACTAAAAAATGCAATTGGTCTGCCTACTTGGCTAAGTACAACTCCAATGCCTCCATGTGAAGCATCACAATCTACCTCAAACACTTTATCAAAAACTAGCAAGGCTAATATAGGTGCCTCAGTTACCTTATTCTTTATAAACTTAAACTTTTCCTCAGCTTCATTGGTCCACATGAATGTCTTTCCTTTGGTGCAATATGTTATGGGTGCTACAATACTGCTAAAAGTTCGAATAAATTTTCAGTAAAAGGTGGTCATCCCGTGAAAAAATATTACCTTTGTTATGCTCCTAGGACGAGGCCACTCCAAAATTGCTATGACCTTCTCTGAATCCATCTTGACTCCTACCGAGATGATAAAACCCATAAATACCAAATTTCTTGCAGGAACCTGTATTTCTTCAGGTTTTCATAAAGATGATGTTTTCTCAATGCATCCAATATAATTTTTAAATGTTGCAATTGATCTTCTTTGTTGTTACTGAAAACTAGGATGTCATCAAAATAAATGACAACAAACTTATCAATATAAGTTTGAAGCACAATATTCATCAACCACATGAAAGTACTAGGTGCATTGAACAACCCAAATGGCATCACCATCCATTCATATAGTCCATCCCTGGTCTTGAAGGCATTTTTCCATTCATCCCTCTCACGAATTTGGATATGGTGGTATCCACTTCACAAATCAATTTATCTAAAATATTTAGCTCTGGCTAGCACATCCATCATGTCATCCAAACATTGTATAGGAAACCGATATTCGATGGTAATTTACTGATTGTTCTACTATTTGTTTACATCCTCCACATATTATCTTTTTCTGGAGTCAACAATGTCGGTACAACACAGGGGCTCATGCTTTCTCTTAACACACCTTTCTTTATAAATTTTGTCATGTGTCGGTTGATCTCTACATGTTGTGTAGGACTCATCCTATAGGATTTTTGATTAGGTAAAGATGATCCCGGGATTAGATAAATGTGATTTTCAATATCCCACTTTGGTGGTGTTAGAACACTTTAGAATTTTAAACTTTTTGAATTTTGTAATCTTTTCGTTTTACCTTTTAAAAAATAAAAATCACTATTGTTTTTTTTTAGGAAAATCACTTTTATATTTAAATAAATCCATATTCGTTATTTATCAACATGCGCTTACAATAACATCCATCAAAACAATTCAGCTAATATGATCAAGTGTTTCTCATTATCTTGAATTTATAAAGTTGTGCGATCATTAAAAGCAAGCTTCCAACAGTTACTTTAGGACTTTACACTTCGGGAAGATCTCTATCATCATTCAAACAAAAACCACGAAGTCGCGAAGCTCTGAAGTCCCAAAGTTTTTTTTCGTCAAAGTCTGTTAAAAATATCTACGGATGAATCAATGGACACTTTTCATCAAACCCTTTCATAGAATGACACATGGCATGTATTTTTTAACATTTACAACAAATCAGTACCTATTTTTAGATGACACATGTCATGCATATTTTCTCGACAATTCATCAAAGATGACGTCATCACTACCACATCACTCCGAGAAAATGTCCTTCGGATGTAAATTCAAAGAGTGAGTTCAGGATCACCGAAGTATTTAAATACCGAAGCACTTGTTATCATAATGAATTAAAAAACGCAAATAAACAACAAAATAAGTTTAATTAATCACAATTTAATTTTAGTTAATCGCTTTGCGAATTCGACCTTCATATGATCATTATTATCCTATATACAAAACCCTTGAATTCCAAAGTCCCGAAGTACTTAAGGTTAAAACGATCTCAAAATACAATTAATTAAAACATAAAACGACTAATTAGTGAATAGCTTCTCCACGATTTTAGCTTTCAGAATATTTCTGTTTTTCTATTTTCAAAACCTCTGATACCAAACTGCCAAAGATTAATTCCATTTATAGTTGATTAAAAGTTTTAAAATATTTTGGTAGATATCACGATGTCAGGTAATAAATTTCATTGATTTCTTGAATAAACGTTTCGTCGGTAAATCAATTCGAAGATTTTTTGACTTTATTATTTTTGTGAATAAAAGCATTTCGAACTTAGCATTCTATCATCTACAATCATATATTTTCAGTGATTGAAAGCTCATAATTTTTTCTTATCACAGGAAGGTTAATTTCGTTTTTAGAGAATTATGTCGCCATGCAAAGTAAGGAAGAAGAAGGAATTGTCAGTGGAGGACTCCAACTCTAACATGGATATTATTTCAGACACTATTGTGTGAATTACAGATGCCATCAATTCTTGGAAGCAGGTGTATGACATTCTGGAACATGAATTTATCCTCTGCTTGGATGATTCAACAGAAGAAGATGACGAAACATTCTCAACTAAGCTCAAACTGGTGGCTAAGTCAAAATTGCGTATAATCATTTCCTGACCAAAGATTATTCCTTACAACGACATGATAAGATGGGCCCTGGATCATGTAGATATCCCATCCTAAAGTATCTCCAATCACCAGAAGACTTTTGTCGGCTCATTTCGACTAGAAGACCTACGAGTAATGTATAAAATTTCCTCTGAATCGAAATACACTTATAATTCAGATTTTCTTTTAGATTTCGAGTAGAGGGAATTTACAGAATGTGGTAGAATTGGTCATGATATAGTTAAAACCTGGTGGGGAAATCCAGCCAAGTTCAAGACTGACGCTCATGGCATATATTCCACAATGTCTTTAGATGCCCAATTTTTATATATTGCCATGATGATTTGCTAGTTATTTGGGAAGAAAATCCCTACACATTTCACAGTGGAATGGGTATCTATAATCCATGAGGTTGCTGAAGGATATACTTTAAACTGGGGGAAAATGTTGTCAGATAACCTAGATAAGGATTTTGTCGAGTACCAATCTTTGAAATCTAGGGGAAAATGCTCCTTTTTACATGTCTGCATACATCATGGATGCCATTTATTTTATGACTCCATTTCCTCTCATGAATTGGAGCTGAACCCCGGCTTGTTATGAATCCATTCATTTTTATCATTCAAAGTTATGGGAGGAAAATTCCAAATATTTCTTCTATGAAATTTGTCACAATGTAGTGATACATGTTCATGTGACCATTTACGGACACACTCCTCCAGAATCTCAAAACCTATTATAGGAAATCTGGGCGCAATTGCAGACTGGTACATTGAAGATAATTTCTCTTACATAAGAGTATTTGGTTGTTCCATTTCGCCTCATGCTCTTCCAAAATTCTTTCCTAATATATTGATCTGGAGAGAATTTTCATGCCAAACAGTGGTAGGAGGGATTACTAAGGAATTGTAAGTGGAAAAAAAGAAAGTGTGGCCTTCCTTTCCTATTCAGTTTGGTATGTTCACTCTACTTGACTTTGTGCATATGAATGTTGAAGAAGCAGCATTGGAAGATATCAAATTGGTTGATATTGAATTCAAGAAACATGATCCTCATAAGGTGGTCTAGAATCATATAGCTCATTTCAATATGAAGAGACACATTCGTGAAGATTACCCTTATGATAATAGTTTCAAAGGTGTCAAATCTTATGAAGAAGTTCAAAGCATAGTTCAGAAGCTATTGTCAAATCAACAATCTTGTTTTCTCAGTTTTCAAAAACACAGAAGGACCATCCTTCCAAATATTTTACAAGGAGAATATAATATTTCCTTTCCATCACAGGAAATAACATCCACAGAGCCTCAACAAGGTAGCACAACTGCAAACCAAGTTGAAGAACTAACAAAGAATCTAGAGGAATTATTTAAAAAGATAAATACACCACTGCTAAATAAAAAGGAGCAGGAGATGTTAGCATCTTTTGAGGCCTTTATGAAGAGAGAGCATACTTTTCCTTTTTAACCATCAGCCACTACTTTTTTTTTTTCAATTATCACAAGTCTAGAGAAATCCACTGCACTTACTTCTACTGCTCTCTCACTGACTCCCATAACCACAATTTTCGAAACTCCCAGTTTAGAGGATATTTGTATATATGAACTTACACCTATTCTAGCTAAGGAGATTCCTCCTTCAAGTTTTATTTTCAACMAGAAAAGAAGAGTCATCGTAAAAACAAAATCTCAACAAAAGGAAGGAGTGGTCACTAAGAAAATCAGTCTAGTGTATGGTGGACAGAAAAAAAATTATTTTGAAATTTCCAAAGGAGTTGCAGATTCATTAGGAGATTTCGCCACTGCCAATCAATGGTTTGTGGATAATCTTACTAAGCATCTGTAATAAAAATATATTCAACTTGAGCACTTGAAAAATGAGATGCAACGTGCAGCAATAACCTTTCGTATTAGGATGAATTTTGACACCGAATAGATCATATTGAGATATCAACAACAAATGAAGCAGCTACATGAGAAATTGGAGGTGAGTGTCCAAAATATGCAGTCAAGTAACTTAATGATTTCTCAACAAAATAGTTTAATTGAGCAGTTACAATCCCAAATAGTTGTACTAGAAAACACAAAAATAGACCATGTTGCATTCAAAATGCAAGCATCTGAGATAAATGAAAGTTTGGGAGTTGTTCAGTTAGATCTATATTAAGCAATGGATAATGTCTAGAAGTATTAACAAAGGATCAACACTTCTTTGAAAATTATTTATGAAAAGGAAAAGGATGCTTCTGCAGCTAGATCCGAGTTCCAAGAATTTATCATTTCGAGACAAAAAGTGAACTTTCCAGGTCTCGCTCCTTTTTCACAATATGAGCACATGAAAGGAGAAATGGTTTTAAAGGTTTGGGAGATAAACCTTGAAGAAAGAAAGAAATTGGACAGAGAGGTTAAGGAGGCATGTCTCAATTCCCTTACCGTTGTTGAGTCAGAATTAGTTGAATTTAAAGATGATGTTATCTCTAATACACTTGGGCAGATCAAGATAGAGAAAAATAAAGAGAATTCTATGAAAAACAAGGAGAGTATACATAATACAATTAAATAAGTAAATCAGATTGATTTACAAAATATAGATGAGCTATTGGTAAAACCAAAGTTACAACACCAAGTTCTAGCTCAGGCAATCAGGAAGATTCAAGAGAAACTACTAGTAGTGCATAAAAGGATGTTTTTGCTCGAGTTGAATGAAAACATTGAACCTTCTAAATTTGTGGTAGAAATAATGGATATGTGTGATCAGTTCAATGAGAAGAAAAAGGAAACAACATCTGCGACCAAATAGAGGAACAAAAGAAATGCCAACATATCAAGCGTATCTCGACAAATCTGCTTTTTGTTGTTAGATTTTGATTGTATTCTATTTTTAGAGGTGAAAAGATTGAATGTCTAACTACTTCTAGTTAAGAAAACTTTTGTATAAATGGGTAGATCTTAGATATATTCAAGGCTTTTTCTCTTCGTATTTAACAGAGAGCACTTATTTGAATATCAATATAAGAGAAGACAGAGATTCTAGGTCTCATTTCTATTGAGTTATGTGTTTCCTCTATATTTCCATTTTCTTCTCACATTAGCCTATTCATATGGTTTTTGAAGATTGANTCTAGTGTATGGTGGATAGGGAAAAAATTATTTTGAAATTTCCAAAGGAGTTGCAGATTCATTAGGAGCTTTCGCCACTGCCAATCAATGGTCCATGGATAATCTTACTAAGCAACTGCAACAAAAATCTCTTCAACTTGAGAACTTGAAAAATGAGATGCAACGTGCAGCAATAAACTTTCGTATTAGGATGAATTTTGACACCGAATAGATCATATTGAGATATCAACAACAAATGAAGAAGCTATAGGAGAAATTGGAGGTGAGTGTCCAAAATATGCAGTCAAGTAACTTAATGATTTCTCAGCAAAATAGTTTAATTGAGCAGTTACAATCCCAAATAGTTGTACTAGAAAACACAAAAATAGACCATGTTGCATTCAAAATGAAAGCATCTGAGATAATGAAAGTTTGGGAGTTGTTTAGTTAGATCTATATCAAGAAATGGATAATGTCTAGAAGTATTAACAAATGATCAACACTTCTCTGAAAATTATTTATGAAAAGGAAAAGGATGCTTCTGCAGCTAGATCTGAGTTCCAAGAATTTATCATTTGGAGACAGAAAGTGAACTTTCCTGGTCTCGCTCCTTTTTCACAATATGAGCACATGAAAGGAGAAATGGTTTTAAAGGTTTGGGAGATAAATCTTGAATAAAGAAAGAAACTGGACAGAGAGGTTAAGGAGGCGTGTCTCAATTCCCTTACCGTTGTTGAGTCAGAATTGGTTGAATTTAAAGATGATGTTATCTCTGATACACTTGGGCAGATTGAGATAGAGAAAAATAAAGAGAATTCCATGGAAAACAAGGAGAGTATACAGAATACAATTGAACAAGTAAATCAGATTGATTTACAAAATATAGATGAGTTATTGGTAAAACCAAAGTTACAACACCAAGTTATAGCTCAGGCAATCAGAAAGATTCAAGAGAAACTACCAGTAGTGCATAAAAGGATGTTTGCGTTCGATTTGAATGAAAACATTGAACCTTCTAAATGTGTGGTAGAAATAATGGATATGTGTGATCAGTTCAATGAGAAGAAAAAGGAAATAACATCTGCGACCAAATAGAGGAACAAAAGAAATGCCAACATATCAAGCGTATCTCAACAAATCTTCTTTTTGTTGTTAGATTTTGATTGTATTCTATTTTTAAAGGTGAAAAGATTGAATGTCTAACTACTTCTAGTTAAGAAATTTTTTGTATAAATGGGTAGATATTAGATCTATTCAAGGCTTCTTCTCGTCGTATGTAATAGAGAGCACTTATTTGAATATCAATATAAAGAGAAGACGGAGATTTTAGGTCTCATTTCTGTTGAGTTTTGTGTTTCCTCTATATTTCCATTTTCTTCTCACATTATCTTATTCATATGGTTCTTGAAGATTGAATGATTGCAATTTATTAATATGCCTATTGTGATCTTAATATATTGGAGGTTTGCTCAGCTATAGTTTTTCCTCTGTTTTTACTTTGAGTAAAAACAAGACCTGTAATCTATGTGAGTTTCTACATTTTAATCATCTTTCAACAATACATCTCCTATTTTTCTTCTACTACGAATGTGCTAGTACTTATTTGTAATTGATCCCTTTCTTTGTTCTAAAAGTTTTGTGAATCAATTCTACATCACATAAAATTATAATATTGACTCAGAGAAAGAGATATTGCCTCTGTATTTTCTTATTATAAGTTTCACTCAAAATTGCATCTTAGAAAACTGAAGGTAAAAGAAAGAATTATTAAAACTTTTCTTGAATTCTATGATGCCTGACATTATTCTTAGAGCCTAGAATCAATCTCAGGAACAACATATTTTTTGCGTCGTTGACAGGGACGCAAAGAAATGAAATCATTTTTCCCTAGGAGAATCATAAAGTTTAGTTTCAATTTTTTATGGTGAACAAATATTGAACATGTGGATTAGGCTCATTTTCATCTTTCACCCGACAACTCCATCGTAGGCAAAACTGGCATCCGGTCAGAAAAATACCAGAAATAACCCAGACAAAAAGAAGACTATGCTAGTTTTAGATCCTGAAAAATTGTTGAAATGCAAGGGATATCTCAAGAAAACTTCTACATCAATAGATAATATCTATCAACCTAAATTTACTCGTGTAAATGTTAATATCCTAGCTGTAGAATTAAGAATTAAAGATAAATATCAAAAAGTTCATTTTGCAGAAGCCTCATCTAATAAATCTGAAGTTAAATTAGAATTTATGGAAGAAGCAGCTCCTAAAATAAAGTCAAACAATCTAAAGAGTGAATTTATCCATACTATACCTATCTCATTAATAGATACTTTTACCAGTGAATGCAAAGAATCCTTTTCGATCCCTAATATCATTTGTACGTAACCAATTCTTAGTTTTCCCAAAGTAAAGGTTTTTGTTTCCAAAAAACCCTGAAGATCATTTATACTCTCAAGATCACCTCATATTACTTCTCCCAGTTATCCATNTCCCGGAAATATTTCAGATAATAAGCCTCTTCAAGGGGGCAACCTCCTTTTACCCCACTTAAAATGTTCAACTACAAGATGATTCAAAATGAAAATGTCTCCTTGGTATATATAGGAGACTAGGAGGTATAATTACAACTAATGGCCTAAACCCGACATAAATAAAATAACATTACTAATATAATATTCCCCAATTAAGGGGTAATGAGCCAATATTAGGGCTTAACAGGTCCTCTCATGATTAGACCGAGGTTGATAGAGCAGCAAAATTTGTTGATTTGATCCACCATATCCAACAAGAAGTTCATGATATCCTACAAAAATACAATGCCAAATACAAGTAGCAACATGACCAACATCGGGTTTGACATAAGTTTTCGATTGGTGATAAGGTGTGGTTGCATTTACAAAATGAGCACCTCACAAACCCCCACTAGAAGCTCATATAACTCATATATGGGACTTATACCATCATGAAGTTTATGGGTGAGAATTATTTTGAATTGAATATTCCCCTTCTCCTTGGATTGCACCTAGTATTTAATGTGGAGTTGCTTCGACCATATTTTCCACATCTATTGGACACCTCAGAGGTAGTTAAGCATTTGGCCCCTACAAAACGAAACCTTGACTAAATTTAGTAGGCCATAGTGGACTGGATCATGGACACCAAGATGAAGGGAACCCTTTAGTAGAACATACAATTCTATAGGGTTTCCAAGGTAACATAGCTTCTTCGCTAAGGCAAGTGGATCACCAAGAGTCAAATTCAGCAGGCATGTTTCGCTATATAATGGAGTAACTTAATGTGGGACCATTTCTTCCTAAGGGGGGGAAATTGATCTAGGTGGATATCGGTGGAAACTCACCTCTACTATATAGTTTTTCAGGTCCCAAACTTCTAACATGTTTTGGAGGCCCTAAACAATGTTTTTTTGGCTTACAATGGATCACGGTGGCCATGGAATACCTAATCATTGAACATTTTTTTTTCTCATTCATATATTTCCAACAAGCTATTGTGCACCCCAAACATATTTTGTATGCATAAGTTGCAATCCCAAGAAGTTGACATATCAACTAGACTCCTCGAGGCCTGCATTCCTTTTGCCACTTTATCCCCTAGGGTTAGGGTTTTGTATATTTAGGGTTTTTACCTCTTAGGGTTTAGTACTTTATTTTAAAATTCCATTTTCGAGCTCTTGTAATGTGATTCTTGTGAATGACCATAAACAACACATTTCTCTTCAGAGATATGCTACCACCATTCTAGCTAGTTTGTATTGATTTTCATTTCATAGTATTTTCCTATTTCATTTATTAATATAATTTTATTCTCACTATATTACTGTGCTCTCTATAATATTTCTATGTGTGTGTGTTTCCATTCATGTTCCTAAATTTCATTTCATTCTCTATACAATCCAGATCATCTTTCAATTTATTCATGGACAAAGTAAAAATTGTGATTCCTATTGAAAGATGAAAAGATAATTTGCTATCATATCAAAGATTTCTTGGAATAAAAAAATATTGGAATTAGAGGTTGAGAATACATAGATGACTGATTCAATACTTCAATAGCATTGAGAAACATAGATTTGACACGTTCTTCAACTTTGACATGATGACAAAGCATTTGGAAGTTTCTCCATTAGTTGTTGATTCTTAGTTAATAACTAAGGAGGCCTTTGACATTAAGGTAGAAGCAATTAAGAAGACTTGAGTGTTGAGTTTGGTAGTCTAAATATGTTTTTACCAAAAGAGATTAGGATATGTCTAATCGATTGTGTCAATGATAACTTTGGCATAATGACATTATTGGATATCACTCCATCACTTTACACAATATGGAACATGGGGTGGATGAGATTAATGTTAAAGAGGAAATCACTATGGGCCCACAAAGGGAATTTACTAAAAAAGGATTGATTAGTGACCAACTCATGCATAAATTGAGAAATATCATCCAATAACTCAACTTTCTCCTAATTCTTCTTTCTATTTTTTCTTTCTTTCTAATCTATATAAGCCCCATCCCACCCTTTAGAGGTGAACACATATCATTTTCATATTTGTTTTCTAATATCTAACATTTTGGGCCTAATGATGAATATATTTCAAATACATCAATAATGATCAAGGTAAATCTGCATAAAATTTATTTATGTTTCTTTCTCTTATGGTTGGAATATACATATTTTTTCATGTTATGAAAAGTCGTTAACAATACCACAATTTAAAATTTAAACTTGAAATGAAAATCCAACTATGTAAGTTCTAAATAGTTTTCTTTAGAAGTTTTTTTTGTAATATTTTATATCATTAATAGAAACCTTATGATTAGCAATGATAAGAAAACATAGAGTAACTCATCTTTCTATTTATTTTTATAATTATAACTCGTATTATTTTTTTATCAACTTTAATTTGATGATGCTTCATTCATATATATATATATATGAATATGAATATGAATATGAATATGAATGAAAATGAGATGCTTCACACTTATGTCACATTTTGACTCTTCTACCATGCATCCAATTAACTTTAATTTGATGATGCTTCAAAANCATGCATCCAATTAACTTTAATTTGATGATGCTTCAAATATATATATATATATATACGAGATGCTTCAAACTTATGTCACATTTTGACTCTTCTACCATGTATCCAATTGTTTCATGGTATCCCATGCCTGAAATGGGCTCAATTGTTTCATTGTATCCCAAGGCTTAAATGGGCTCAATTGTTTCATTGTATCCCATGGTTTAAAATGGGAACGCGACATTTTCATGGTTTACATTACACTACATAGGGACTAAGGTTTCTTTCACCTTATGTATATATATATATATGAGATGATTCACACTTATGTCACATTTTGACTCTTCTACCATGTATCCAATTGTTTCATGGTATCCCATGCCTTAAATGGGCTCAATTGTTTCATTGTATCCCATGGCTTAAAATGGGAACGCGACATTTTCATGGTTTACATTACACTACATAGGGACTAAGGTTTCTTTCACCTTATGTGTAATACAAGGATAGGTTTTTAACACATACTTAAATATGAGGAATGTCATAATAAAGAAAAACGCATTGGGATAACAATCCCTACTCCCTAGGACATCTTAATATTGCTAATTAGTTTTGGTCTTCAAAGGGAGGATTCAAAGACATCCATNATATATGAGATGCTTCACACTTATGTCACATTTTGACTCTTCTACCATGTATTCAATTGTTTCATGGTATCCCATGCCTTAAATGGGCTCAATTGTTTCATTGTATCCCATGGCTTAAAATGGGAACGCGACATTTTCATGGTTTAGATTACACTACATAGGGACTAAGATTTCTTTCACCTTATGTGTAATACAAGGATAGGTTTTTAACACATACTTAAATATGAGGAGTGTCATAATAAAGAAAAACGCATTGGGATAACAATCCCTACTCCCTAGGACATCTTAATATTGCTAATTAGTTTTGGTCTTCAAAGGGAGGATGCAAAGACATCCATATGGAAAAGATGGAGGTTGATATGGAAAAGATGGAGGTTGTTTTCTTTGTTACTTTAATATTATATATTTTTTATTTTTTTTTAAATATTTATTTATTTATTTTAATAATGTTTTTTTTTATGATTAAAGAGAAAAGTACAAATAATAAAATTGGAATTTTTTTAGTTATTGTAATATATAATTCAAAAAATATATAAATATAAATATTTATAAAAAAATAAAATATTAATGACTAATTATATAGAGGTAGTAAGAAAATTATTAATATAAAAAGAGAAATTTTATATCATTTTTACAATTATGATTTCAATAAGTATTTGAAATAATTTTCAAATACTTGAATTTGATTTCTCTTTTAAATCTAAATCTTCAAAACTCTAGTTTACCTTTAATCACTATGAAATCTTCTTAAAAGATATAACATGAAGTTAAAATAAAGCAAGATAAAAAAATTAGTATTAAGGATTATTTTTATTAAGACTTCACCAAAATGTTTCTTAACTTGTAATATTATCACATAATATTTGAAATTAGGAGAACATCTTTTAAATTTTTATGAAATGTTTTTTAAAAATAATCTCTTTTCTTTTTTAGAAATAAGAAACTACATTTTTTACATTTTTTTTCTCTTCTATGGAAAAAAAATACAATTTTACTCAAAATATAGAATTAAGTTCCTATGATGTGTCTTTCTTGAAATAACAATATATTATTATGTTATATATGTTTGTGATTGTGTCAAGAGACATTTGACAATCACAACCTAGTATTGGAGAGATGTCACATAATGTTAGATAAAAAAAATTATGTGTGGAATACAAAAAAAAATATGTGTGTTCTCTCTCTATACACACACATCAATTTATCCATTCATTTTATGAGAATAAGTAAATTATCTAAAGATGAATGAATTGTTCAAGGAGAAGCAAGCTATCTCTAAGTACATTTCTGAGTTATATATTTTTCTTTCTATAGGTTGCATATTTTGTTAACCACCATAGCAAACATACTAATCTAATCTCCTTAGTTAGTTTATATCCTTAATTAAATTTGCATAGATAACTTCTAACACTAAATTATATCCACATTAAATAACCAAATATATAAAACATTGTCAGTAAAATAACAAAATATATATATATATATATATAATTCACACAGATAAACTTCAAAGTAACCTTATACATATCAAATTTATGTCGACATAATTATTAATATAATTCATTGTAATGTTTACCTAGTCTAATGAAGTTAGACAAAGTGAGTACTCGACTGATAGAGTTATTCAAAGTGAGTGCTTGACACTTTAACAAGTGTAACATGGCTGCTTATACTGCCTCCTAGAATTTAAGAATGTTTTCTTGTATTAACTTTTTTAATTTAGGAATGTTTTCTTGTAATAACTTTTTGGACACAAAATGCTAACTTTTCAGTTTACTATGTAATATGCAGTAATGTCAATTTTCAGTTTATGCAGTAATTTTCAGTTTTCTTGTAATCTTGTAATGTCACCAGTATACAATACGAACAACGATGGAGTTAAAGTATGCAAAGACACGTAGCGAGCTATTGGTGGCCACTGTACCCTCTCAACAGGACTGAAGGATGAACGTACACATAAATAAAAATCATGAATTTAATTTACAGTCTTGAACCACGTGAAGGCTCTAATAAGAATCTAAACTTATCAACCAATTATATGTTTAAAAAATTTGTTATTTTAAATACCAAAAAAATATTTTTTTAGTTTCCTATGTTTAATATAATTTTCTGACAAATTTCTTAAAGTCAAACTAACTTAATACAAGTCAGCGCACTAAACTAAGGCTATATACAGGCTATATACGTCAGGAGGCAGTATAATAATTGATTAGATACCATTTACAAAGGCAACTTCTATAGTATATTGAAACCACTAATCTTGTACTTCTCCATTTCACTTATTATACCTGCCTCTGGCAGGATATATAGCGTTCGATTAGTAGTCAAAGATCATTGACTTTAATCAAATTTTTCAAAATGTGTAAAGTTCCCATAATGTTTAAACAAAATTATATATTAAATTGAATTTTTGAAAATTTAAAAAATTATTTTAAAATTTCCAAAATGATTATTTCTAAATTTTCATTAGTAAAAATGATAGATGGACTACATTCCTTTGCCTGGATGTGAAATTTGTAAAAAAATAAATAAATAAAAATAATAATAAAATTCAAAAAACATAAAATTGTAAAAAATATTTTGTAAAATTGTAAAAAAGCATAATAATAATAATAATGTTGTTGCCGCCAAAGTTTTGGG
>SNQJ01S0097311.1:28995-57285 GCA_010110895.2 Picea sitchensis
GCTCTTCTTGCGTAAATCTTCCACCTATTCGCCTTTACTACGACTCACTGTTTGGAGTTTATCAGGACCTCACTCTTTCATGCATGCCTGGTCTGGTTTCTGAGTTGATACGAGACTGTTTTGAGTTTTCCTCCATTTGATCACCCTTTAAAACAAACCGTGACATTAAATCTGATGGGCTTCGGGCTCTGCTCCTGCTAGCAATCCGGGAGTGACTTCTGAAAGCCAACATAGCCATAAAAATTCTCCAGAGAGTGTTTGTCGAGATCGCCCTATAAAAGATAAGCAAATTTCTTAGTCCCCAACCTCCCATTGATTTGGGTTTTGAGATCGCCTCCCACCTGCAGAGATGGTAGCCTTTGTTTTGTTTGCTACCAGTCCAGAGGAAGGTGAAAATCAATTGTCGAAGAGTCTTTAGAACAAAAAGTGGAATGTGAGCTAGGGCCATCCAGTATACAGAAAGGTTTTCCAAGACAGCTTTGATTAAAACGTATCTGCCTCCCAGCGAAAGCGGTTTGTTGCACCAGTGAAGGATTCTACTTTCGAACTTTTCAATAAGCCAACTCCAGTCCTTTGTTGCATAGCTGGATGGTTTGATGATGAACCCAAGGTAGCTGAACCCCTCCGCTAGGTCTCGAGAGTCGATGCCAAACATCAATTTTATTTCAGACAGTAAATCTTCCCGAGCTCTCGAAGCCAGGAAAGTTGACTTATGGTAGTTGATCTCCAAACCTGAAACAGAGCGGAAAGTATTAATGAGAGTGTGGATCTCTGTCCATTTAGAAAAATTTGCGTTGGTCATGATGATCACATCGTCTACAAAAAGAAGATGCAGAATATGTAGCAGCCTCGAAACTTTAATCCATGTCAGGTGGCCTTCTACTTAGATTTTTTTGAGTAAAATGTTGAGGCTCTCCAGGACCAAGATGAAAAGAAGAGGCGATAGGGGGAAGCCCTGTCGAAGCCCTCTCTCACAATGGAAGACTTTAGTAGCTTCCCCATTGATCAGTACAACAAAGATGGCCGAGGAAATACATCCCATTACCCAGTTGGTTGTGATCACCCCAAAATCACACTGTAAAAGGATGAGACGCAGAAAATTCCAGTTGATACAATCAAAAGCCTTTTTGAGGTCCATCTGTAGGAGGATGGCTTGGAGGTTTTTTGTCTTTATACTATGCATGCACTCCTGAGCGGTGCCAATGGCGTCGAGAATTTGTCTCCCTTTAAGGAAGCCTAGTTGTTTGTCAGAAAGTGCCCGGGAGAGAATAGGACGGATCCTTCTGGCAATAATCTTAGAAATAATTTTGTAGCACAGATTACATAGTGAGATGGGCCGGAAGTCTACAAACTGTCGAGGAAGGTTTGATTTTGGAATCAGAACAATGAAAGTGTTGTTTAGATGTTTTTTTACAACCCCTCTGGATCTCGAGTCCTCCACGACGTCCAACAGATCTTGTCCCATAATATCAAGGTAGTGGAGGCATAATTCTACAGACCATCCATCGGGGCCCGGGCTTTTTCTTTTTTGAAGCCTTTAATCACCTCTAAAATTTCCTCCTTTGTGCAGGGGGTTTCTAAAGCTCTGGCCTCCTCGTCTAATGCCATCTCTGGGAAGAGTCTTGTTGTTTCAATCTGAGCGTTGAGGTTGTGTGCATTCGCTTCCTGGTAAAAGGATTTGAAGTGATTATATGTCGCTGATTTGATGTCTGTTGTAGTTTGGTGAAGCCTATCGCCCTCTTCCTCTATTCCCACAAGAATTTTTTAGTTCGGCGAAAACTGGCAACTCTGTGGAAGAATCGAGTGTTTTTATCCCCACCTACCAGCCATAGCATTCTACTCTTCAATTGCCATTTGTCTTCATCCTCACGAAGGATTTTGTTGCGAGCATCTTCTAAACAATAAACTTTATGGTCTAAATCAACTTTATGAGCATCCAATGCTTTTAATCGATGTAGTTCCTCTAGTTCCTGTTCTATTTCGCACATTTTTGCTTTTTCCTTTGTCTTTTTTTCTTTTAACCAGAGAATGGAATCGACTTTTAAACGCGAAAGTTTCCTCACCAAATTGCCCTGGGCGTCTCCTTGAACTGTAAGGGTAGTGTCAGCCCACACCGATCTAACCAAATGATTGAACGATTCCTCTCTCAGCCAAGCCGGGTTAAACTTAAAAGGGTGTTTAGCTCCAAATCCTCCTTCTCCTATCTGTAGACAGATTGGTGCATGGTCGGAAAGATATGGAAGTTCTACCCAAGCTTGTATTCTGCAAGTAGGCGTGAGCAAATCTTCAGCCACCATAAACTTGTCAAGTCTCTTAGCAATGCCTGTTGATCCCACTCTCCCATTTCTCCAAGTGGGTAGTAGCTCCGCCGGCTTCAAATCCACTAAGGTATTTTTGGAAACTAAGTGCTTGTAAAATTCTGAGAGTGGGTCAATCTTTGCCCTTTCTCCCCAAATTTCCCTGGAGCTGGTAGTCAGGTTTAAGTCTCTCGCAATGATGAGACTCTTTACCGCCAAGAGGCCTAGTCGATCGAGTCGCTCCCAGAAGGTTCTTCGATCAGCACAAGGTCCATAAGCATTGAGAAGGGTCAACTTTGTTCTCAGTTCAAAACAGGTACCCGAAAGTAAAATCCCTCCTCATATCATTAAAGTAGCATTCATATAAAAAAAATTAAGATAGGGTAGGATTCATATCATTAAGGTAGAGTAACATTCCTCCGGGACGAAATTTGTAATGGCTGTTGTGCTAGACTGGATACAGTGAATGAATGTAAATGATATATATCTCTAATATATATCGAGATAATTTCTCGTGGAAAAAAAAGGTAGAATAACATTCATATAAAAAAAATGAAAATAGTAAATACAATAAAAACATCGATTTCCGTATATCATGCTTCCCACCACCTTTAAGGTACGGTAGGATTCATATCATTAAAGTAGGGTAGCATTCATATCAAAAAATTGAAGTGGTAAATACAATAAAGGCATCGATTTGAAATCAATTTAATAGCTTTTGATGAGAGGAAGGGACGTCAACTCTTTTCTTTGAGAATTCTTAAAGGATGACAAAGGGAAATGAGAGTAGAACCCAAACCATTAATTAATGAGAGTTTATATATTAATTAAACTCTATACTTTTGCGTAATATATATTAATTAATTCTATACTTTTATTGAATATATGTATTAGTCTATATTAAATATAATATATGAGAAGTTATAATATTGTGTGATTAACATATAATAAGTTAATGTTTGGCTCTACTCAAACGAAAAATCCGCACGAAAGCATCCTTTGGTCCATGTCTGTCTCTCTCTCATGTCTGAAACATTATTGTTTACAGCATCTTCCATACATTTAAATAATGTTATTCCTTGGCTGGTTACATGCTGTTTTAAAATATTTGCATGTACATCCTTGAAAGATCGTCTTTTTTCTCGTCTGTAAGCAATGAGGAGAGCTTTGGGTGCACATTTTGTATACAGTGGTATAATGACTTATACTATTAAAAAATTCCAAGTTGAGCATGGGACATCATAATACAAACAACCACCCCACTTGAAGTTTCCAAGTGCCTTTTCATGATCTTTGTAATTAAAATGTATTTTTGTACCTTACAAATATTATAAGACAATGGAAAAAATGCGAATTGGCATGGGACATTAGGACACAAACAATCACCCCACTTGAAGTTTCCAAGTGCCTTCTTTGTAATTAAAATGTATTTTATATATACAAAGATATGATACACAGACAATGGCATAGTAGACAAATTTTGAAGGAAAAATTCACTGATAAATTGGCATGGGATGATGGATTATTGGTGTAAGGGTCAAATCAACATGTAAAAACGAGAATCCAGAAATCCGAGAAAGTATTTAAGTACGTTTTATGGAAAAGATGGATGTTGGATGCAAAAAACTAGGAAGTGGAACTGTAACCATCTAGAATTCCGAAAAAAATCTTTGAGTGAACTTTTATTGAAAGGCCATATAAAGGTGTGGAACATTGACACATGTTGGAACCATGACCATCCTAGAATCTAGAAATATAGGATTTCTAAAACTTCATTAAAGGGCCAATAAATTGAGGATGATGCAGATATCCGAGGGAATCGAGATACACCTTAAGCCTTATTTGAATTAAAAATGAATCCATGTTCTATCAATAACAATGGCAGTTAATCAATTTTGATGTCGACTCAAAAATTAGAGGATTAGCCAATGAGAAGGGGTGCCATGTGGACCTATAATGCCACATTAACAACCACGTCAACAAAAAATGAAAATTTACAAAACAATTAGACCAAAAACTTGTTTTGGGCTGGAACTTATAAGTCTTATCAACTCATAATCAAAATGAAAATTTTGGGGTGTGTTTACACAATGTGAGGGCTACAAAGAATTCCGATTAAGAAAACTATGCTTGAATAATTGTACTTAAATTTTCTAAAAAATGTTTATTAATGTTTTTTAATGATTTGGGTCTTGGTTAGTAACCAGGGCTTAGATAAAGGTGAAATTTTGATTGATATCCCTAAAAAAACTAGGCATGGAGATACCCATTTGGGCTCTTGACAAAATTCAAAAGGGTTGGTGTGGATATTGAAATGGTGCAAAATCCACTATTCTGAGCATGTTTAAGGTTTTTGGAAACTTTAAAGGAGAAAAAGAACCCAATATCTGATTAGAAAATTTTCTTTATTGTACAATTGTCCTACACTTCAATCCAGACAACTTTGTCTTGACGTAGTTTTGCTCACTTATGCTATGTTTGGGAGATAGCCAAGTTTGGTTAAAAATTTCAAGTCTCTTGAAAGTCACAGTAAAGTTGTCAATTCCATATTGATACATAATTTGGTTGGAGCATCAAATTTCAAATATGAATGTTGTTGTGTAGTCCCAATCATAGATGTTATATGTTCTTAATAACAAAAAATTCTTGGCCCTGGTTTCTATTATAGAGGGAAAAGAATGGCCCATAGCATAATTTCATCTACAAAGGGATAGAGGTAAAAGTAGGTATAGGTGGAAACTTTAGAAGGAGAATGTAACTTTAGCTCAGGAACTTGGAATGAGACACGCGTGTACAATAGTTGGAAAGAAGCAGTTTAGAGGAGAATGTATCTAAATAATTAGAATTATATTCCATTGCATCCATACCTCATAAATTTAATTTGAAGAATGACTTGTAATCTAATTAATGGAATATTTTACAATACGCATGATTCTAACAATAATTGTTACATTCACATTTCTTACGGATACATGAAAGCAATTTTGGTTCCTATATGATAACTAGAGATATGGAGGATGCCAAGGGATTTTACAACCATGGAGGAGGACAGAGGTCTACATGTCAACATGGGAAATGAGAGGCGGAGTCCAATGGAAGGAAAGGAGTAGAAGTGGATCTTGTGGAAATGGATGAAACTATATGAGGAAGCTGGGGAGAGGGTGTTGAGCTATAGGGAGAAACAATGAAAGAGATGGTAGGGATTCAAGGGTTCTATAGGTGCAGGTAATGTCAAGATGAGCCAATGGGGATTTGGCAAACATGTGAATCTCATGATAGGAGGGATGACCACACATAATATAGGAAATCCAAAGGGTGTGATAAGACATCATTCCTGAGACAATCGACTAGAGAGAACATGCATGTTGGGGTTATAGAATTATCCCAAGTGTGTCCCTATTAGAAGCTGAGGAGAAGGCACAGGTGAGATATTATTTTGAACTCGAGAGGAAGAATCCTGGTTGTTGGGAAAGAGGAAATATTTAAATACAACCCATCATGCTCATGTAAAACCTATAAAATATTTTACATTAAATTTTAATGTACATATATACTTTGATAAGTATTGGATACATACTTTACTAATGTACATTTTCAACAACGCACATGCCATATGCATGTACCCACCTTCACTATGCATTTTATACATGCGATATGCATGTACCCACCTTCACTATGCACGTATCCACCTTAACAATTTTCCATAATGACTTATATTATTCAAAAATATGAAGTTGAGCATGGTACATTCCATAATGACTTATATTATTCAAAAATATGAAGTTGAGCATGGTACATTAGGAGACAAACAATCACCCCACTTGAAGTTTCCAAGTTCCCTTTCATAATCTTTGTAATTAAAATGTATTTTTGTATATACAAAATATTATACAAATAATGGCAAAAATACCAAGTTGAGCATGGGACATTAGGAGACAAACAATCACCCCATTTGAAGTTTCCAAGTGCCTTTTAATAATCTTTGTAATTAAAATGTATTTTTGTATATACAAAATTTTATACAGACAATGGAAAAAATACCATCCTTTGGTCAATAATGTTTTCAAAATAATATTGGCGCTTAAAACGGTTCTCGTTTTCCATGAATTTGATGACCTTCCGCAAAAGGTTGAACGCACATACATCGTATTTGGTTGGAAAGTTCACAAAGGAATATCTCGCTTTCCACATAAGATGATTTTGATGACCTTTCACAACAAGTTGGAAGCACATAAAGGGTGTTTGCTTGGAAGTTTCAAAAAAATGTTGAAAGCATTAAAGACGTTTCATTTTCCATAAAATCGAGAAGGACTATCTTGAACAAGTGAAATTAGCAACAGAGCTACTTATACCTGCCTCTTAAACATGTTTGAAGATAACAATTTTAAATAATCAGAAAAGATAATTTTAGATAATCAGAAAAGACAATTTTAGATAATTTGAACTTGTGACCTCTTAGGAGGAAACACATGATATTAACCATTAGGTCCACTCACACTGTTTGTTAATAAACATGTCCTTTAATATTCACAATGAATATATCCCCAAATATATGTAGAAACCATATAATGAATATATCCCCAATATATGTAGGCACGATGAATATTTAAAGATCTNACTGTTTGTTAATAAACATGTCCTTTAATATTCACAATGAATATATCCCCAAATATATGTAGAAACCATATAATGAATATATCCCCAATATATGTAGGCACGATGAATATTTAAAGATCTAGTTCATTAAATAATTAGTAAAAGGAAAAATGAAAAGATAAATTTGAACAAAAGTGTGAACTAAAAGTTCTTTGAAACCAGAATTGAAATGTAGATGTTCAAGTTTCTCGAGATGAATTTATCCCCAAATATTTCTAAGTGTTAAAGGGCTTATCAATCAAGAGAATTTAGCATTCCTGTGAGGTAATTTTTCTCTAAAACATATTAAAGCATTTTAAAAAGAGGTGATTTTTCTCTAAAACATATTAAAGCATTTTAAAAAGCAATATTTGCAAGGAGAGATGAACAAATGATTTAGAAGTTAGAAGGTTTCTAAGTTGTAAACCATGTATTTCAGAAGAAATTTAAAAATGTATATGATCAAATATAAAATGATGTACATATATAATTACAATTTATGTCGTACCTCTATATGTTCAATGAATAGTGCCTCTATATGTTCAATGTATAGGGGAAGTTGATGTTTAATGTATAAGGGAGAAATAGAACTGTCTGCAGTACCTCTATAGATATGTTTAATGAATAGAGAAAGTTGATGTTTAGTGTATCACAGAGAAGTAGAATTATTTTCTATCTAAGATATGGTATTTTTTTAGTTCATTTAAATATGGTTTCAGTTTTAATAATTGTATCCTCTTCTAAAATAAATAGAGTTGCTACAATTCATACAATCAAAGTGATGAGAATATATAGATTTTCAAATTATATCTTTGACAACATAATTGTTTGAATTTTTCAAATAATCCATTACATGATGTTCATGTTAAAAATAAAGTGAGTTATTACAAATCATACATAGTGATGAGAATGTACTAATTTTCAAATTATATGGCCTTTCATAGACTATTTGAAATTTTCAAATCATTCATTATATGTTATTCGAAACATGAAACACGATAAAAGAATTCATAGAAACTCTAATGGACAAAGAAAACCTATCAAGTGTGAAGGGGATCAAACCCTAGCACTACATCCCTTCCATCAATTTTTGCACTACAAAAAATGTTTACAAATACTAGAGACTAAACATCTAACAAGGTAGTAGAAAGCACCTCTCCACTAAAAACTATGTCCACAATCCTTACAACAAAATATTCTTTCTAATAGAACTTTCTAATAATTTGTGTTTCATTTAAAACATAATTATATTTTGTCCCAATCCCTAAGGAATTAAAAAAATATAACTTTCTAATAATTTGTGTTTTATTTAAAACATAATTATATTTTGTCCCATAGGTGTATAACTTGAATGGTGAAAAGGTAATTCTCATATTCTCCCTACTTTAAATTTAAATTCAAATGAAAATGAAAATAGACTAGTTACTAATTACAAGTGTAAACACCCTCTTAAATAAAGATCCCGACTCCCCATGAATGTTTGTTAAAGACAGTTTTATTTTAATTTATAATTTTGAAAGATTATAATTATGTTTATTTATTTATTACTATTAATTTTATTAAACACTTAAACATATTATTTTACATAAACAAGTCAGCATTTATCCCAAAAAAAAAATAAAATCAACATTATAATTAATTATGAAAACTTAACTCGCTAATATAATAAAATTATTATAATTTTAAATTTCATTAAAAATACTAATCATAACAAATTTGGAATTTTATATTTTATTAAAAATACTAATCAAAACAAATAAATAATAATAAATTATTCCTCTTCAATCAAATTACTAAAACATTTACTCAATTCAAACTTAAAATTAAAAATAACACTTTCAACGTTTTTACAACTATAAAACACTCTTCCTTCTACTTTACAAAAGCATTCATGCTCTTCGACATTCAAAATCAGTTAAATAAAATTGAATCCCAAATTCAAATACAAACTCAGTGTGGCGTGGGGAGTGGACAAGTTACAACACGGCCATCCCTGCCAGCGCAGTCTCATTGATTCGTTCATCTTCTCTGCCAACCTAGTCTCATTGACTCTTTTATCATACCTCTGCTGAGGTGGAGCATCAAATACGTATGAATCATCATTACATTACCTTTTTCTGACAGGTATTCGACTTAGTTACACGTCGATATGACAGGTTCTCAATTTTGAAGCAGGTCACTCTTGATGTGTGGCGTATCATCCACTCAAATACGGTCGGGAGACCAAAAGGCTTATAACCCAAAACTTTGGCGGCAGCAACATTATTATTATTATGTTTTTTTACAATTTTACAATTTTTTTTTTAAATTTTATGTTTTTTGGATTTTATTATTATTTTTATTTAATTTTTTTTTTACAAATTTCACATCCAGGCAGGTTATTTAGTCCATCTATCATTTTTACCAATGAAAATTTAGAAATAATTATTTTGGAAATTTTAAAATATTTTTATAAGTTTTCAAAAATTCAATTTAATATATAATTTTGTTTAAACATTATGGACACTTTACACATTTTGAAAATTTTGATTAAAGTCAATGATCTTTGACTGCTAATCGAACGCTATATATCCTGCCAGAGGCAGGTATAATAAGTGAAATGGAGAAGTACAAGAGTAGTGGTTTCAATATACTATAGAAGTTGCCTTTGTAAATGGTATCTAATCAATTATTATACTGCCTCCTGACGTATATAGCCTTAGTTTAGTGCGCTGGCTTGTATTAAGTTAGTTTGACTTTAAAAAAATTGCCAGAGAATTAATATTAAACATAGGAAACTAAAAAAATATTTTTTTGGTATTTAAAATAACAAATTTTTTAAACATATAATTGGCTGATAAGTTTAGATTCTTATTAGAGCCTTCACGTGGTTCAAGACTGTAAATTAAATTCATGATCTTTATTTATGTGTACGTTCATCCTTCAGTCCTGTTGAGAGGGTACAGTGGCCACCGATAGCTCGCTACGTGTCTTTGCATACTTTAACTTCATCGTTATTCGATAACTAATCACGTGTCTTTGCATACTTTAACTCCATAGAAAACTGAAAATTACTGCATATTGGTGACATTACTGCATACTGCATAGTAAACTGAAATTTGACATTACTGCATACTACATAGTAAACTGAAAATTTAGCATTTTGTGTCCAAAAAGTTATTACAAGAAAACATTCCTAAATTAAAAAAGTTATTATAAGAAAACATTCCTAAATTCTAGGAAGCGGTATAAGCAGCCATGTTATATTTGTTAAAGTGAGCAACACCTCTAATTATAGTCAAGCACTCACTTTGAATAACTCTATGAGTCGAGTACTCATTTTGGTACTTTGTCTAACTTTGTTAGACTCAGTAAACATTACAATGAATGTTATTAATAATTATGTCCACATAATGTTGATATAGATAAGATTATTTTGAAGTTTATTTGTGTGAATTATATATATATATATAATTCACACAAATATATATATAGTTTGAGTGGGCCTAATGGTTAAAAACATGTGTTTCCTCTTAAGAGGTCACAGGTTCAAATCCAGAGGGGGGTAGGGTATGTACTCACTTAACTTCATTAGACTAGGTAAACATTACAATGAATTGTATTAATAATTATGTCGACATAAATTTGATATGTATAAGGTTACTTTGAAGTTTATCTGTGTGAATGTCGACACATAACTCTCCAATACTAGGTTGCGGTTGTCAAATGTCTCTTGGCACAATCACAAATATATATAACATAATAATATATTGTTATTTCAAGAAAGGCATTGTTATTTCAAGAAAGGCGTATCATAGGAACTTAATTCTGTATTTTGAGTAAAATTGTATTTTTTTCCATAGAAGAGAAAAAAAAATGTAATTTCTTATTTCTAAAGAAGAAAAGAGATTATTTTTTTTAAATGTTAAAAAACATTTTTTAGAAGTTTAAAAGATGTTCTCCTAATTTTAAATATTATGTGATAATATTACAAGTTAAGGAACATTTTGGTGAAGTCTTGATAAAAATAATCCTTGATAGTATTTTTTTTTATCTTGCTTTTTTTTAACTTCATGTTATATCTTTCAAGAAGATTCCATAGTGATTAAAGGTAAACTAGAGTTATGAAGATTTAGATTTAAAAGAAAAATCAAATTCAAGTATTTGAAAATTATTTTAAATATTTATTGAAATCATAATTGTAAAAATGATATAAAATTTCTCTTTTTATATTAATAATTTTTTTCTTACCTTTATATAATTCTTTATATAATTAGTCATTAATATTTTAATTTTTCATAAATATTTACATTTATAAATTTTATAAATTATATTTTAAAATAACTCAAAAAAAAATCTAATTTTATTATTTGTACTTTTCTCTTTAATCATTAAAAAAAACATTATTAAAATAAATAAATAAATATTTAAAAAAAAAATTAAAATAAATATTAAACAATATATAATATTAAAGTAACAAAGAAATCAACCTCCTTCTTTTCCATATGGATGCCTTTGCTTCCTCCCTTTGAAGACCAAAACTAATTAGCAATATTAAGATGTCTCAATAGGGATTGTTATCCCAATGTTTTTTTCTTTATTATGACACTCCTCATATTTAAGTATGTGTTAAAAACCTATCCTTGTATTATACATAAGGTGAAAGAAACCTTAGTCCCTATGTAGTGTAATGTAAACCATGAAAATGTCGCGTTCCCATTTTAAGCCACGGGATACAATGAAACAATTGAGCCCATTTAAGGCATGGGATACCATGAAACAATTGGATGCATGGCAGAAGAGTTAAAATGTGTTTATGCAATTTTAAACATAAGTGTGAAGCATCTCATTCATATATATATATATATACACACTTGAAGCATCACCAAATTAAAGTTCATAAAAAATAATAAGAGTTATAATTATAAAAAGAAATAGAAAGATGAGTTACTCTATGTTTTCTTATCAAAATGATATAAAATATTAAAAAAAATAAAAATCTAAAGAAAACTATTTAGAACTTACATAATTGGATTTTCATTTCAAGTTTAAATTTTGGATTGTGGTATTGTTAACGACTTTTCATAGCATGCAAAAATATTTATATTCCAACCATAAGAGAAAGAAACATAAATAAATTTTATGGAGATTTACCTAGATCATTATTGATGTATTTGAAATATATTCATCGTTAGACCCAAAATGTTAGATATTAGAAAAAAAATATGAAAATGATACATGTTTACTTCTAAAGGGTGGGATGGGGCTTATATAGATTAGAAAGAAAAAAAAAATAGAAAGAAGAATTAGGAGAAAGCTCAGTTATCAAATGATATTTCTCAATTTATGCATGAGTTGGTCACTAATCAATCCTTTTTTAGTAAATTCCCTTTGTGGGCCCATAGTGATTTCCTCTTTAACATTAATCTCGTCCACCCCATGTTCCATATTGTGTAATGTGATGGAGTGATATCCAATAATGTCATTATGTCAAAGTTATCATTGACACAATCGATTAGACATATCCTAATCTCTTTTGGTAAAAAAATATTTAGACTACCAAACTCAACACTCAAGTCTTCTTAATTGCTTCTACCTTAATGTCAAAGGCTCCTTAGTTATTAACTAAGAATCAACAACTAATGAAGAAACTTCCAAATGCTTTGTCATCATGTCAAAGTTGAACAACGTGTCAAACCTATGTTTCTCAATGCTATTGAAGTATTGAATCAGTCATCTATGTATTCTCAACCTCTAATTCCAATATTTTTTTATTCCAAGAAATCTTTGATATGATAGCAGATTATCTTTTCATCTTTCAATAGGAATCACAATTTTTACTTTGTCCACGAATAAATTGAAAGATGATATGGATTGTATAGATAATGAAATGAAAGTTAGGAATGTGAATGGAAACACACACACATAGAAATATTATAGAGAGCACAGTAATATAGTGAGAATAAAATTATATTAATAAATGAAATAGGAAAATACTATAAAATGAAAAGCAATACAAACTAGCTAGAATGGTGGTAGCTTATCTCTGAAAAGAAAGGTGTTGTTTATAGTCATTCAGAAGAATCACATTACAAGAGGTCGAAAATGGAATTTTAACATAAAGTACTAAACCCTAAGAGGTGAAAACTCTAAACATACAAAACCCTAACCCTAGGGGATAAAGTGGCAAAAGAAATGCAGGCCTCGAGGAGTCTAGTTGATATGTCAACTTCCTGGGATTGCAACTTATGCATACAAAATATGTTTGGGGTGCACAATTTCTTGTTGGAAATATATGAATGAGAAAAAAAAAATGTTCAATGATTAGGTATTCCATGGCCATCGTGATCCATTGTAAGCCAAAAAACATTGTTTAGGGCCTCCAAAACATGTCAGAAATTTGGGACCTGAAAAACTATATGGAAGAGGTGGGTTTCCACCGATATCCACCTAGATCAATTTTCCCCCCTTAGGAAGAAATGGTCCCACATTAAGTTCCTCCATTATATAGGGAACCAAGCCTGTTGAATTTGACTCTTGGTGATCCACTTGCCTTAGTGAAGAAGCTATGTTACCTTGGAAACCCTATATACTTGTATGTTCTACTAAAGGGTTCCCTTCATCTTGGTGTCCATGATCCAGTCCACTATGGCCTACTCAATTTAGTCAGGGTTGTGTTTTGTAGGGGCCAAGTGCTTAACCACCTCTGAGGTGTCCAATAAATGTGGAAAATATGGTCGAAGCAACTCCACATTAAATACTAGGTGCAAACCAAGGAAAAGGGGAATATTCAATTCAAAATAATTCTCACCCATAGACTTCATGATGGTATAAGTCCCATATATGAGTGATATGAGCTTCTTGTGGGGGTTTGTGAGGTGCTCATTTTGTAAATGCAACCACACCTTATCACCAATCGAAAACTTATGTCAAACCCGATGTTGGTCATGTTGCTACTTGTATTTGGCATTGTATTTTTGTAGGATATCATGAACTTGTTGTTGGATATGGTGGATCAAATCAACAAATTTGGCTGCTCTATCAACCTCGGTCTAATCATGAGAGGACCCTTCCTATGTAGATGCAATGGGTAGAGATACATCAATGGGGGACAATGGTTGGAACCCTAAGCACACATGAAAAGGGTTGTGGAAAATAGAGTTGTGGTGGTATATGTTGTAGCTATGTTGAACATATGGAAGGATTTTGTCCCATGTACATGGATTATTGGATTTGTACATGTGAAGGATATGCACAACCATTTGGTTTTCCACCTCTATTTCCCCATCTATTTGAGGGTGGAAGGAAGATGATTTGGCTAGATTGGTGTCCATCATAGACAACAGGATGGACCAGAAGGTATCGAGGAACCTACTATCCCTAAAATAAAGGTCCATGGTATCCCAAAATGAACCCAAACATGCTCAAAGAATATCTTAGTAGTGGCTTCTACTATGGTACTCTTATGTCATAGTGCCAAAATATCCATATTAGAGAATCAATCGACAACCGCAAAGACACAATCATTACCATGCTTGGTGGAAGGAAAACCTAACATCTATTTCATGGAGACTGACTCTCAGTTCTTGTTTGTAGTAGGTACAGGAGTGAAAAACCCATGCTTCTTAATGGTATGTTTAGTGATGGCATGGGCAGTGCATGATATGATATACCTTCTAACATCTTGTCAAATGTTTTGCCAATAGAAATACTTCTGAATATTTCTACTATCTTTTTCATACTAAATTCCCCTGTTAGTCGACTATAATGTTCCTCCCAAATCAGTTTTGCATGTTCACTTAAAGGAACACAATGATGGCATAATACAATTGGGGCCACCTAGAGGTCTTGTGCCCACAAGAGTTAAGAACTATTGTTAAATCCATAACTATGGGCTTATTGAGGCAATATGTAGAATGGTTTGTGCTACCCTTATTGTAATTAATGGTCAAGTATAATTGTTGCAAGTACATGGACTACTTTTGATGGCATTCATTCTGTAACTTTCCATGTGTTTGCATGAATTGCAGGGGATTTTGATTAATGTGGATGATAATTTTATTTCCCATAATATACTGCTTCCACTACCAACATGCCTGCACAATGGAGTACATATCCTTGTCATAGGGGGATACCTTCAAATAGCATCAGAGAGTGTCTTGGTGTGATAGGTCACCGGATGTGCATACTAAGTGAGGACTATACCAATAACATATTTAGAGACATCTATCTCAATCTCGAATTCTTGTTGTGTCCTGGAAGAGTGAGGATTGGTTCCAAGAAAAGGTGGCATTTCATATCCTCGAATGATTTTTGTTGTGACTTGGAATAGGAAAAATTTTCTTTATCTCCACCCTTGGTCACTTGGGTTAAAGGCCAAGAGATATGAGATAACCCCAACATAAACCTAAGGTAGAAGTTTACAAGGTCCAAGAAGTTGTGGATCTCTATTAGAGTTTTCGTGGATAGCTAATCATGAATTAATTAGATCTTGGCTAGGTCCACATGCACCCCATGTTCATCCATGATGTATCCTAACTATTGAATTCTCTGCATGCCAAATGAGCATTTCTCTGGTTTGGCATATAACTTGTGTTGCCGCGGGGTACTCAAGATATGTTGAATGTGTTGCAAATGTTTTTCCCAAGTTATGATAAATATAAGAATGTCTTCCATGTATCAATTTTTTCAGTCGATACTTAGTGGTATCTTAACTTCAAATGAATCTTACTAAAGAACTTGTCCCCCTCAATCTAATCAAGAATATCATCAATCTAAGGGATCAGGTATTGGTTCTCGACAGTGTTTTTGTTTAGGCATCTATAATCAATACATATTCACCATGTCTCATTCTTATTCTACACCAATATAATTGGGCTCACACAAGGTGAGGAGATTGGTCGAATGTGGCCCTTTTGGATGAGCTCATAAATTTGATGTTTTATTTCTTCATTCCCTATAAGAGAACATTTATATATTGGGTCGTTAGTTGAAGGATCATCAAGTATCAATTCTATTGAATGTTTGACCTATAAGTGTAGAGGCACCCCCATAGGTGAAGCCAAGATATCTCTATAATCCTCTAGAATTTTTTCACCTACTTATGCTATGTAGAGAGGCCCTGTGTTGAGGCAATGGTAGTCAAAGTGACCTTCCATTCACCTTCTAACTAAACCAGTAAGAGGAACTTTTTTCTAGTCTAAGGGATTACCTTTTGGTACTACTTTGCTAAGATCAAGGAAACTGTAGTAGTAGGAACTACCTCTTGTACCCTATAGATATAGCCTCCCAAAGTAACAATGACACTAAGAGGCCTAGACTCATGAAAACCATGATGTTTCCACATATAGGGTTGTCATAAAATAACATCACAAACTGCAAGTGGGGAAAAATCACACATCACCTCATCTTTGAAGGGCATGATACCATAGGATAGGAAAAATTATTGATTGACATGGATTTCTCATCCATATCTCAACCAACAAATGGTGTATGGTTGGGTGTGTAGCATTGTCAACAACTTCAATCTCTTGATGACCTTAACTAATATTAGGTTATTATGGATATTGTTGTCAACAATGAAATGTAGTGGATTCCCCTTCATCCACATATATGAATAGAATATGTAACATCCCCTAGCCCAACCGAGGGACATTACAATGAGGAAAAATCATAAAAAAAAAATGTTAACTAATTTAATTCTTTTACAAGTTACAACTAAATGATTTCCTATAGCTTTCAATTATGAATTGCAACCAGAAGTAACTATTGTTTATTATCATTTAATTACATGCATCTACAACATTCTAAAATGATCTTGAAATGAAACCAGTAACTCAAACACAATAGCATATAATCAATATTATACACATAGTTCATAGACAACATTTATACACTTAAAAATAACGCATCAACAAGATATAACACTTATCTTTTAAATTTTTTGTGCAACCAAATGCTTGGGATGGAAATTCCACCCAAACATAGATTGATTGTTCCAAATATAAATAACCAATCACCCCTGAGTTGAGGCTAGTAATCCACAAAGAGGGTGGTCTCTCATTGTCCACTCATAGCTCAAACAAACTCATAACCCATTGATATCTTCCTACATCTATCCCGATTTTCCACCATCTCTCTTCCTTTTGACTCTCCCAACCCAAGGAATGTACCCCTTCACTGATCTCAGTCCCTCGGGCATCCCATTCATTTATTAGGGTCTCTCTGAAACAAGTAGGTAGAAATATCTCAGTTGGGAACTCAAGAGAACTTGTTGCTATAAAACTACCAACAACAAACACTTGTTGTTATAGTGAAACTTTCCCAAGAGTTCACTCTTCAAGCTTGAAAACCTAGATCTTCAATTATTCATCTCCAAATATTCTCTAGGATTCTCTAGAATCGACCCTCCATGGATGCACCAACTCCAAGCTATCTTCCCTTCTCTCTACTTGCTCCTCATGCACAAAAACTCCATGTGTAAAATTGTTGCCTCTATTCCATATCAATTTCATCCCTTTGGATTGTATTTATTGAATCACACTCTTCCCAAATATGATTGTACTCAAACCCCATGTTCCCAATAACTTTTGGATGTGACTACTCACACCCACCCTCTTACATGTATTCAGTGATTGGATTTGGGAACACTCAATTAGAAATTGGAAGGTTCATATAGCAAATTTAGGAAAAAATGGGTTGAATTAATATGTATGGGTAATACCCCTTGGACCCCTCTTGGCCATTATTCTAGACACTCCCCCCTTTTGTGGATTAATTCAGCCCCCATCTCTATCCATGTCCCCTTAGCAGCTGGCATCACATTTTTATTATTAAAACATAGAAATACAATTCGCATGTTACATTTCTTTGGCCATAGCCACACATTATATCTACATAAACATTAATTAAAATGAGGATTATAGTGGGAATGTTACATTCCCCCTCCCCTAAAATTTTGTGATGTACTTCGTGCACTCTATGTCGATATACATATATGAAAAATTACACCACAACACTTAGAAAATAAAATCCTAGAATTTACAACTCTAGCAACAGTCCCAATCAAAATCTCAAGATCCTCTCAACTCGCCGACCCAAGGAATCCACCATTAGTTTATGAGGGATAACCCAAGGGATGTATCATCTGTTTTTCAAGGCTAACCCAAGAAATGAGCCAATATTTTATCAAGGTCCCTAGTGTAGTTGGCTAGGACTCTAAGATATAGTTCCAGAACTCTAGATGCTCAAAATGGAGTCTTGCATTCTATTTTCTTCAAAATTGTCAAAATTTTGCGGGTATTCCTCTTGCATGTTTTGTTCATGCTCCCATGTAGCATCTTCAAGACTATAGCAGGTCCATTGAAACTTTACTATCCCTATGGCTTTGTTCTTGAGAACTTTGACTTTCAGGTTCAGGATGTGTACTCGTTCCACCTAGAAATCCCCTTCATGATCCACTTGGATCACATTCCAATCAATTATGTGGTTAGGGTTAGGCACATATTTCTTTAATAATTATACATGAAATACATTATTCACTCTCATGGATGCAGGAAATGCTAGCATGTATGAAATTGGCCCTATCTTTTCTAATATTTCAAAAGGCCCACAATATCTTATTGCCAATTTCAGGAAACTTCCTAATATTGGAAAACTTCGCTTTTCCTTCACTTTTAAAAACACATGTTTTCCCACTTTAAAATATCTAAACATTGTGTTCTTGTCTATGTATTTTTTCCACCTATCTTGGGCAGCCTTTAAATTCTTCTTTATCCTTGTCAATTGCTCTTCATTTTCCTTCAATAAATATGGCACAGCAATTGCTCTGTCGGTTGGATTATCCCAACTCATCAGTGTGTTACATTTTTTTCCACACAATACCTCAAATAGAATAATTTTCAATGAGTCCTGATACCCCTTGTTGTAGGAAAATTCAACTAAATGAATACAATCTTCCTACTTTGATGGTTGATCCATCACATACATTCTAAGAATATCCTCAATTATCTTGTTAGTCCTTTTTGTTTTCCCATCTGAATCTGGATGATATGTTTTACTAATATTTAATAAATTGGATGTGAACTTTGGATCTCTATCCGAAACTATTTCCCTAGGCACTCCATGTGGCCTGGAAACTTCTTTCATGTAGATATATACAATATATTTTTCCTTATGTGTAGTCTTTACTAGAATAAAATGTATTTCCTTAGTCAATTTATCCACCACCACCATGATGGAATCATGTTGCTTCATTGTTCTGGAAAGTTTTTTAATAAAATCCACTGTGACAACCTCCCATTTCCATTATGGAATGGGAAATGGTTGTAGAAAACATGTTGGGTGTCTATGATCTGTCTTTATCTTTTGGAATTCTAGACATCTGGCTATGTAATCAACTACTTCCTTCTTCATTCCTGGCCAAAATTATTGGCTTATCAGAACTAAAATTGTCTTATGATAACCTGGGTGCTTGGCATACGACATATTATGCATTTTCTTCGACACTACATTTTTCAACTCAATGGAATTCAACACATATACTTTTCCCTTGTACATGAGAACTACATCTTCTTTCAGCTCATAAGAATTAATTTTCTGTTGAAAATTACCTTGTTGTAATATCTCTTTTATTTTTAAATAATTTTGATCTGAATTTGTTGTTGCAAGAATTTTTTCTTTTAAATTAGTCTTGTACATGCTGATGGCTGTAACATGCACTTCATGATCTCTCTTGTTGAGTGCATCGGCCACTTGATTGTCCTTTCCCTTTATATGCTTAATTTCAATGTCATATTCACTAAGAAATTCTAGCCATCTAGTTTGTCTGGAATTTAGTGTTGGTTATCCAAACAAATGCTTCAAACCATAGTGGTTTGTCCTTAGCTCAAATTTATTACCCATGAGGTAATGTCTCCACATTTTTAATGCATGTAAAATTGTTGCTAACTCTAGATCATGGGTGGAATAATTTCTTTTATGCTCTTTCAGTTTTCTGGACTCATAACATATGACATGATCCTTTTGATTGAGAACTCAATTGAGCCCTTCCTTCCATGCATCAGTGCACACAAAAAAATATTCATCTATATATGCAATATTCAATATTGGTGCACTTGTAAATATGTCTTTCAACTGCTGAAATCTCTCTTCACACTTGGAATTCCATTCAAACTTCACTCCCTTCTTTTGCAAGGAAGTGATTGGACTTGCAATCTTTGAAAATTCTTTTATGAATCTTCAATAATAATCGACAAGACCCATGAATTATCTAACCTTTGTGACATTCTTTGGCATTGACCATCCTCTAATTGGCATTGGCCATCCTCTAATGGCCTCTATCTTCTCAGCATCCACTGTTATTTCATCTGTTAAAATAATATGCCCCAAGTAGTCAATCTTCTTTTGATAAAATATGCACTTACTTAGTTTAGGGTACAATTTATGCTCTCTTAAAAATTGCAACACCATTCCTAAATGTTGATCATGTTCCTCTTCTGATTTAGAGTAGACAAGTATGTCATCCAGGAACACAATCACAAAATTTTCCATGTACTCCATGAACACTCCATTCATTAAGCATGTGAAAATAGTTGGGGCATTATATTTTCCAAATGGCACTACCATGAATTCATAATTCCCATATCTTGTCTTGAATGTTGTCTTACTAATGTTGTCTTCTTCTTGGGGTAGTTTGATCTCAAGTCAATCTTGGAAAAGGTTCTTTTACCTTTCAACTAATCAAACAAATCATTGATTCTTTGAAAAGGATACTCATTCTTTATGGTGACCTTATTCAGTTATCTAAAATCAATGCACAACCTTAAGGTTCCATATGTATTCTTTACATAAAGAATCAGGGCTCCCCAAGGTGACACACTTGGGAATGTGTACCCCTTCTTTAACAACTCTTCAAGTTGCATCAACAACTCCTTCAATTTTGGTGTGCCCATTATGTAAGGTGTCTTGGACACTGGAGCAGCTCCTGGAACCAAATCAATAGAGAAATCATTGTCTCTTTTTGGTGGAAATCATGGGATTTCTCTAAAAACATACTCAAAATCCTTTAATATAGGATGGTCTTCAATTCTTGCCATTTTTTCCTTGGATGCCTCTTCCATATGGGATGCAAAAATCTAGCATCCCTTCCTGAAACTCTTTTTCAACTACATAGTTGAAATTTCTCTAGCGACTACTGCTCTTGGAATGCCTTGAACCTTTCCTTGCTTCCCTTCTTCATCAAGACATGTGATTGTCTTATTATACCAACCTAGGAAAACATAGTTTTTTTCCAACCAATCCATGCCAATTAGACATTCATATGAACCCAGTGGTACGATGTTTAGATCTACCTTTGTGTTAAGTCGATTCATGTTTATTGGACAATATTTAACCAACTCATTGATTTTTCTCTTGGCCCTACTGGCTAACTGAACTAAACAACATTTGTTATGCTTACTTCTTTGCAAGTGAAATATTTCAACAATTTTATCATTTATGTAACTATGGATAGCTCCATAATCAATTCAAATTGATATGGGTTGGTTAACAATCTTACCTTCCATTTCAATCACGGGGGATTTATATTCAACTTGTTTGTTGTCCAAGGCTGCACAAATCCTTGAAATTCTTCCTCCCATGTCTTCCATTGTTTGAGCATCCTGAATGTTGTGGATAGTCCTCATTCTTTCTCCTTTGTGATGGAAATCCCTATATAAGTGATTTCCCTCACATCCCCAAAATCGTACAGGCTGTTGCCTTAGCCTTTTCCCGATTGAATCTGCATTCTTGTGTTCATTTTTGGATGATTGACCTTGTTTATTTTCTTGGGAATTATTCTTGAAAAGGGGTAGCTTAAAACCTTTTTTCCTTTGATCATTTTTCCATTTCATCTTGTCATTCCAATTCCTTTGGAATAATGGCCTTCCCTTTCTATACTCATAAAGGTGACTTTCTCTCCTTATGGTTTCTTCCAAGGTATTGGGGTTGTCATATTGAATCTTGTCACTATAGGAGGGTAACCCACTTAGAAACCTTTGTATTTTTACCCTCACATCTTTCATGAATTCAACATACTTCAAAATTTCAAAGAACCTCTTCTCATATTCCTCCATTGTCATGGTTCCCAACTTGAGTTCAAAGAAATATTTCATCTTTCTCTCATTGTAATGATTAGACAAATATCTCTCTTCGAAATATCCTTTGAACTTCCTCCATGAGATCCTCTTCTCATCAAGGTTCTTGGATTTCTTAAGTGGATCCCACCACATGGTTTCCTTTCCTTGCAAGTGGTAGGTGGCAATTTTAGCTTCTACCCAGGAGGGGTAATCACGCAGCTGGAAATATTTCTTCATTTCCAATAGTCAGGCCTCTCCCTCTTCTCCTTTCCTATACTCACCATTGAAATTTGGTGGCTTAATCTTCCTGAGTTCACCTTGCAAGATGTCTTCTTCAATCATTCTTCTTTTCCTCTGAAAAGGAGACATACTTGGGTTGCTCCCTCATCCTGAACTTGCATGAGTTATTCTAGTGAAATTCCTTCGAGAATGATGGTTCCTGCTCATGCTTCTTGACTATGTATCATTTCCATGATCATCCCTTTTGCTATGGGATCTCGATTTTGATACTTGTATAGCACTAGTTGATTTCTTAGTGCCATATTCTTTGTTAACTTTCTTATGTAACATGTTTAAACTATGAAGCATCTCTTCCTGAGCCTTCATAATCCTTTGGTTATCAACTCTATAGTTTTGCACTTCTCTATGGATGCTTCTCATAGTGACATGCTCTTGCCTATATCTTCTTCCATTTGACTCCATTTCATCATTTCCCATGTTGACATGCAAACCTCCAATCTCTTCTTCATGGTTGTAAGATCCCTGAGCAACATCCATAACTCTAGTCCTCATATAAGAACCAAAGTTGCTTTCCTATACCTCTAATTCTATAAGAAATGTGTATGTAATAATTATAGTTAGAACATGCATGGAATAAAACATTTCCTCTATGAAATAACTTTCCAACAGTTGTACCCATGCCTCAATCTGATTTCTGAGTGAAAAGTTACAACAATTACATGCTGCAATTTCCACCCTTTTACTGCTACATAAATATCTTTATTATTTTTTGAGAAAATGTATTGCCCAATTCAAAATTCTGGGTTGACAGATGTCTTCTACTCCTCAATACCTTTCCATCAACTAATTGTTTTCTCAAATCCGATCTCTGAGCTGAAATCTATGGTCCGAAGAAGTTTAGGTTGTTTTACCCAATTTATCCTTGCATGCTACAGGTGCCTTATTTCTCTTCCTACACATTTTTAGGTACCCATACCTGAAATTTGATTCCAATGTTGGCTTCTATGGGTCATATGATTTCCATCAACTACTCCTATGTCCCAAATGGACTTCTGAGCATGGATTTATGCCCTTTGGAAGTAAATATGGTGCCAAAATTTTACCCTTACTGTTTTGACTGTAGCTTTCTCATACGAGCTCCATTTTGTGAATCGTTTAGCTCGTTGGATAACTCTCTACGAGATATTTTATTTGATTTGTAGAGATAGAGTGTACCTTAGTACCAAGGTACACTATGTTTTCATGGGTTTTGATTGGTTAAAAACATCGTTTAGGGCCTCAAAAATTCCCTACAAGTTAATGGCCTTCAAAAATATGAAAATTTTAGAAATTTTCATATAAAAATAACTATTTTTTTGTGTAACATCCCTTTAAACATGATTTTTTGATCCATGCTCCATCGACCATGGGAAACTGACATTATACTTTGGTGTATACAACTCTTTCCCCAAACTGTCAACGCGACTATCGGTCATTGACCCAATTCCCCAACGATTGATTTGTACACAACTCTAAATCAACGAATTCGATCGTTAGCCATCAATGATATTCGTTGGCAAATGGAACTCCTCACTGATTCAGTCGATGCTCGATCATCGTCCCATCGGTGATTGTCTATCCCTGACAACTGTAAAAAATAGTTCCCCAAATCGACCGACCTGACCATTGACCACTTCTGTTGGATGACATGGAAATCGATGACATGGCATGGCATGCGAGTGTTGATGTGGCATGAAATATCACCCCTACATTTCAACTTGGTTGATGTGGCATGAAACATGGATGTTGACATGGCATGAAGCATGGATGCTAACGTGGCATGACACATCATCACCCTTTTCCCTCCATCGATCATTAGTCGATTCTCTTGGATGACCTGAACACCTCGTTGAATTCGGTCGACACCTAACCATCGACATATCGGTCATTGACAACTTATTTTTCTTGATTCAAAGCACTTCTCAGAATCGATCGATTCCCGAAAACCGACCCATCGACCATCGACGAATTTTGTTGCTTGATTTGAAACACTTCACCGAATTGGCTGACGTCCAACCACCATCCCATCGACCATCTGTGATTTCCGTCAGTGATTGAAAATGTTTCTTGGGATTCGACCGACATTGATCGTCGGCCATCACAGGTCAACAATGTCCTTTGGCCAAACCAAACTCTTCACCATTTTTGTTGACTAGACCATCAGTAGTTGGCAATTTCTCTTAGCGAATTTCCATACTTAAAATTTTTTGACCAAAAACCCCGACAAATCTAAGTCGTTGATCTAATCCATTTCAAAAACCCGTGAAATGAATCATAGCCATCAATTTGATCAACCTTTCAAAATGACCAAACCTTATGTATTTTTAAATTTATCATGACAAATCTCAGTCATCAATCTCGAGATCAAAAGATATCTCGATCATCGATTCTCCAAACTGCCTCTAACTCTACAAGTGACCATTAAAACTTGAATTTTGACCATTTCAGGTCGAATTTTGATATGAAAATTTACCTCTCTACTCCATTAACCCTCTTAAACAGTTTGGAGTCATTCAAACTTGGATTTTTCCCATAGATTTGGGGATTTCTCTCTAAATTCTCTGATTTTTTTCCCATATCTGTCACAAACAAAATATGCAATAGTGAATTTCACCAATTCTCTTTGGTTCAAGTCCATACAAGAACCATATTTGAACCATGAGATCTAATACCATAATGTGACGTCCCCCATCTCAATTGAGGGACATTATGGTGTGGAAAACTCATAAAAATGAATTTGTTTTTAACTAATTTAATTATTTTACAGCTAAATGATTTCATGCAGCTTTCAGCTATGAATTACAACAAAAAATAACTATTGTCTATTACCATTTAACTACATGCATCTACAACGTGCTAAAATGATCATTAAATGCAACTAGTAACTCAAACACAATAGCATATAATCAATATTATACACAGAATTCTTGCATAGCATTTATACACTTAAAAATAACACATCAACAAGATATAACACTTATCTTTTATATTTGTTATGCAACCAACTACTCGGGATGGACATTCCACCCAACCATGGACTGATTGTTCCAAATATCAAATGCCAAAATTCCCCTGTCGAGGATAGTAATTCACAAAAGAGGGTGTTCTCTGATTGTCCACTCACAACTAAAAAAAACTCACAACCCATTGATATATTCCTACAATTATCCTAATTTTTCACTATCTCTCTTCCTCTTGACCTGCCCAACCCAAGAAATGTACCCCTTCACTGATCTTAGTCCCTTGGATGTCCCATGCATTTATCAGGGCCTCTCTGGCATGGGTAGCTAAGAATCTCTCAGCTAGGAACTCAAGGGAACTTGATCCTAGGAAAAATATCGGCAAACTAACAACTAACACTTGTTGTTATAGTGCAACTCGTCCAAGAGTTCACTCTTCAATACTAAAAACCTAGCTCTTCAGTTATATAGCTCCAAATATGCTCCAACATGCTCTATAATTTTTCGTCCATGGATGCACCGACTCCAAGCTCTCTTCCCTACTCTCTACTTGCTCCTCATGCACAAAAACTCCATGTGTAAAATCGATGCCTCTAACCCATACGAATTTCCTCCCTTTGGCTTTCCTTTCTTGACTCACAGTCTTACCAAAGTTGATTGTACTCAAACCGCACCTTTACCATGCTTATTTTGTGGTGTATTTGCAAAGCCAAACTCCCACTTATTCCTTTACTTAAATTTTTACTCAATTTTGATAGCATATTGCTAAGAAACTCTCAGTGAGGAGATGTACAAGAAATCCATCTATGTATGGATGTACCTATGTAGGCTACTATGGTACTTAAAAACAAAGTGTTTCATGGAGTCTCTAATGCCCATATTTTAGCACAATGGTGTACTATTGCACCATCTGGTCTCTCTCCTGATGTGAAGTTGTCCATCTCATGTACTAGTCATCATAGTTTCCAATAGGGTAAACTTCCTCCTTGAGGGAATAAAAAAAATATGGCCAAGTAAGTTCCACCCTAAATTTTGTAGACTCATCTCTATCATGTCTCTCCTAGTAAATTTCCCACCAATATTTGACATGGGGAAGGGCCTTAAGGAGTGCAAAGGTTATATTTTAGATGTTCATTTTTTTTTTAATAGAGTAAAAACCCTTTAATATGTTTAACCATTTATCTAAAGCATCTATGTCTATATTAGCTTCAAATAAATGGATGTAAAAGTTGACTTGTACCTTAAAGGATGTCACACCTCTCAAATGGTTACTTGTTGAAGGTGTCTCAACCACCACTGGTAGTCGTCAAAGGATTTGTGTGAAATTATCCATCATCTCATTTCTCTATCACACAAGGGATTCCCCAAGAAACAACTTGATAAGATATCCTATTATGTCATCTCTTTTTTTATCTTCCATGGGAGGAATCTTGGGTTGGAAAGAGTGGTATTTCCCTAATAAAAATTAGTTCGAGAACCAACTCTCTATACCTTGACCTTGTCAAGGACATGCACTAAGAAACAACAAAGAGAATATTGTTATGATACCAGTGATCTAGATTGTATAGAGAAAAAAATGAAAGGAAGGAATATGAATGATAATGCACACATATAAATATTGTAGAGAGCACGATAATACAATGAGATCCGAATTCTATTAATAAATGAAATAGGAAAATATTGTGAAATGCAAAGCAACACAAACTAGCTAGAATGGTGGTATCTTATCTCTAAGGAGAGAGGTGTTGGCTATGACATTCAAGAGAAGTACATTACAAGATGTTGTAAATGGCCTTTTAACATAAAGTAATAATCCCTAAGAGGTAAAATCCCTAAATATCCAACATCCTAACTCTAGGGGATAAAGTGTAAAAAGGAATGTGGGCCTTGAGGAGTCTAGTTGATATGTCAACTTCTGGGGTCTACAACTTCTACATACAAACTTGTTGACGGGCGAAATTGTCCGTCCATCAATTGAGAGAGTGGAACCGGTCTGGGGTTGTCCAATAACCCAAGCCGTTTGGAATGAACCACCCTGACGGGTTTAACGGCTTCATTGGCCGCTCTAAGGTCTTAAGAAGACCAAAGAGAAAACTAATCTAAACTAACTAATCTATCTAAAACTAATAAAACAAACTAAAACTAGCTAAAACAAACTAAACTAAAACTAATACACAAGAAACTAAACTAACTAACAATAAATAAAAACAAACTAATACACTAATCTAATTAAAACAAACTAATAAATTAAACTAAAACTAAATACTAACTATTCTAACTACTATATACAATCTACTAACTACTATTACACTAACTTCTAACAATTAAATACTTAATTACTAATTAGATTATAACTTATTTACAAATATACAATATCTACAAGTAGCATATTTGAATAAAACCTGTAAAACTCATGTGCTTTCTGCCCTAAGACAGCAAGATATGTTTTTTGATTTTTATATTTTATGAAAAAGAAATAAAACTACTGAAATTAAACGATCTAATATATTTACTGAAATTAAACAATCTAATATAAATCTAATTAAACTTATATCTAAATTAAACTACTAATGAAAACATCAAAGAAACGATTAACTGACCTGGAAGCGCTCCTAATTTGTCCTGTGTATGATGACTTTGAAGCTGGTCGGAGGAAGTAAACTCACACCGGTTTGATCCAAAAGCTTCTCGTAAACGATCGGCTGCGCTGCTCTTTGAGTTGTTTACAGGACAAACAAGACATAAAAAATCATAACAACTATATGATTATAAATCTTTGCAATAAGGGAAACCTGTTATGCAAAAACTTATATTTGATAATTCAACTTATGAAGAAGATAAACCTGTCATTCACAGACTGAATTAAACAATTGTTATGTCTTTTATACACTTGGAAGAAACCAGATATGAATTATAGTGATTAAAATTATATCATTTGCACATGATTAAGATAGCTAAAGTAGTCATTAACCAGATACAAATTGATATACACAACATGAAACAAAATATTGATATAATGAGAAG
>SNQJ01S0097312.1:6262-20275 GCA_010110895.2 Picea sitchensis
CCCCCCCCCACCTTTGTCTCTTAGAAAAGATAGGCATTTATAGCCTTTTACAATCAGTTTTTAGATCCTAAAACAATGGATCTGATATTCTAAAAATAGAAAGTCAAAACTGATTTACAAAAGATAAGGAGAGATCCTCAAGACGAGGTCAATCCATATCTAAGAGTAGTAGATTGCTAATGAAGTGCAGTTTTAGCCTCCCAAGGCTCTTTGGATTGTTATCCTGAAGATAGAAATCGAGTTGGATGATGTGTCATTTGATCCCTATCATTTTTCCCTTGAAAATGACCAAATCTAGTCAAAAAATTCCCTTTTGACTTTCATCTCCAAGAATGGCCTTCAGATTTTGATTTGATAATTCATAACCAGCTTATTGAAGAATATTTCATACCAATCAAACTCAAAAAATCCCGATCTGGGCAAGAATTTGGTTTTTCTGGCCATGAAAGGCTTTCACCAGCTAATTTACTCGAAAATCTTCTCCTTAGCTGGTGAAAGGTAGAGCTTTCACCAGCTAACTAGCAAAATTCAAGACGGGTTAGCTGGTGAAAGCGCAGATTTTTTAAAAATCAAATTTCTCAGTCATGGAGAGTCTTTTTTGCATGCTTGAATAGTCGATTGACATCTACAAATCCTAAGCTTTCCAATGGAGCTTTCAAATCTGCATTTGGATCTCGGAAATCTAGTCAAATTTTCCCTACAAGATTAGGCATCATTCTTTCAAAAATGCCAGTGCATTTTTTATCGCTAACATCTAGCTCCAACTAGGATGGATACCTCCCTATGAGGTATCCAAGAACCTGGCAGACCTTGTGCCTTTAGTATTGGGCAATGGAGTCATTCAACCTTTTCAGTCCCAACAATGTTTATAACCTGCATTTATGTCTTTGGCTATTTACAAGATCCCTTAAAATTCTGTTTCTAAAAACTCTGCCACTTGTCTTCGGAGCTGCTGCCACTTGTCTTTTGCTAAATTAAAATCTGCATATTGTTCCCTCAATCTTGAACAAATTATATCACAAGCATCTTAAGGATTTAAATTTATCTTCAATTTGTTTCTTTCAAGACTCAAAGATATCACGTGCCAGATATATCCTAGAAATGCAGAATTTCTAACCAAATTCCCAACTGGAAATTTTAAACTACTATTACTGCTATCATAGTTGAAGTATGAGCCATTCCACAGCTTCTCATACACAGTTTTTTCCTTCTGAAATTTAGCTCGAAAATGTTCTCCAGAAGCTTTATCACCAACTTCATATGCCATGGCAACAACTGCCTGAAGGGCTGCCACCCATAGTCCGCCAGAATAAGCACTGACACCTTAAACAGGCCATGCATCATATGTTTGATCTGGAAAACCTTTGTTTTCTATCATTCCATCTTTATCTTGGTCAAACTGATCCATGTAAACCATGACCATATAAACAGAGGGCCAAACAACATGGGCAAATGATTTGTCACCAGTTGCAACCATGTCTCTGTAAACCTGTAGAATAAATTTGGGGTTGAGATCTTTCCATCTACTAGAATCATGAATATTGTAAGCATTCAAATCACACCAGGGGTCATTTAATCCAATATCATGTGGCATTGCACCTAAGACCTTTCTGACACCACATTCACCTTCAAATAATAACTTCACCTTTCTGGATCGTGCATCAATACAACAACAACAAAATCTCTTTGGATGCTGAGCTCAAGTTTTGGAAATAACATAAGCAAATGCAAAGGATGCATAGAAATGCACGTCATAAGTATTCCACATCAAATACTCAATTCCTTCCAGGTAAAGAAACTACCCAATATTTTCCTCCTTATCATTGACCAAGGACGGTCCAAAGGCTAAATTAGAAATAGATGGATTGTGCATTTCTCACAATATTGCAGTTATTTTATCCAAAATTTTCATTGAAGTTGCATCCACCGCATGTCCTGAAGTTGTGAGGGAATCTTCATCAGTATTCTTCTGAGATTGAACAATGTGCTTCTCCAACTCAATATTTCCAAATGGTAATGCATCATGTACTCTTGCACTTTTGTTATCTATTCCCTCAAAATTAGCCACCCCATTGGAGAAAGATTTCTCTGTGGATTTTTCTCTATCCTGGATTGCAGGTAAGCCATCTGTCCAGACTGTACCTCCTGAAACAAGATAGTATAATTCATTGAACAAAGTAACATGACACCACAATGGGAGTTTATCATCTTGTAGTATAGGTCTTTGCCAACTTTCTATAGCTGACTCCCAATTTCGATGCTCAATGAGGGCATCCCGAAAAATATTTGTTGCCGCATTTCCATCAGATCCATAAAATTTGGTATATCGTCTTTTATATGATTTTCCACTAGGAAAACTGACTTCCGAACTGTCCCATGCTAATGAAAATGTAACAATATTCTTTCCATGAGGTGGAACTGCTACCAAATCCACAACAACAGCACCAATTGAAGCCTCCTGTTCTTCTGGTTATGAGCGGCCTGTGTAATAAATGTAAAATGATAATGTTGTTTCTCCTTTGCAAGATTCGATACAACTATAGCAACAGGAAGAACTTCGCCTTTTGTGCCAAAAATTCATGAACACAACTCTAGGGAATTTATGAATGGCATCCTGGATGCCCGTTCATCTCTTTGCTCGGCGTTTGCATGACTTTAAGCTTCTGAGAATACAAATCTGCGTTTTCTCTGCAAGATTGATACCTGTGTTTTATCTCCCTCTGCCACTTCAGATTGCGCATTTGATGAATTATAGATTTGAAACTTGGCGCAAGACCTTGATCTCTGTAAACAATCTGAATATTGAAATGGGCGCACTTGGTTTCCATAACCCGTGGCTTAAACTATGGATTGACTCAGGAATTGATTTGTGAATTGAGATATGTGCACTCTTCCTTTACATCCATCGCCCCTTGAAAATATCCTCCTAATCTGCTACAGATAAGGAAAAATAATGCACTTCTGCTGGCGCTATGAAACAGGCTACGTGTAGCGATACTAAAAGCTACAACAGTCTCCTTTTCTGCTGTCCATAAGGCTCGATCCTCTTCACGTGCCCACTCTTTTCCATTTCCAGTAATTGTGAGATCTAAAACTAACAAACTATCCCTAAAAATCAGAAAATAATCACTGAAATAGAGGGCACAATCTTTGATCTGCTGAGATGAAGGAATTTTGCAAATGAATACTTCATCATTCCTTAGAAAGTGGCATATGATAGCATTGACCTGGCAGCATCTTCAACGATCATCAAACTCTTGTCTCCTTAGATTTCATGTAATTAAGTTGTACTCATCAATTTGAACTGCAGAGACGTGCTTTGGTGCTCTGTGAATGCTTCGCTGCCAACAACTCAGAGCGTTGAATTCAATAGAAAACTCGTTGGTTCTTTGAATGAAAATAAGTTTGCTTGTGCTCTTTTTCTCGCGGATTTCCTGATCTATAATTGGATGAGGATAATTTCCTGTCGAAGATATGAAGGTGCAGTAAAATAGCACTAGCACAAACAAACAACGACCGATAAAATGCATCCTTGAGGCATTTCTAGCCATAGCTTACAGATTGCAGACCAAATTAGTCCAGTTCTGAATCTTGATAAACCCTGTGCATACAGTACTTGAACTCTCGCCCTCGTTTGTAGTCTACTTCCCCTTCCTCTAGTGGATCATCTCCATAAATGTGCTCATAGCAAACAACATCGAGGCATCTAAGGGCACAATTCTCTTTGGCTATAGATGAAGACTTGCATTGCCATCCCCACAGACCACATTTAGGTCATTGACTGAGTATTCAACGGTGCAGCAAGGTTCCGTTCTCGCTGTAGTCTGCAAATGCACTTGGTATGTGGATTCACACCATTTTTCATTTTATTTTAATAAAAATAATAATGAAAAATTAAGGTAGCGTAAACCTAAGACTTAGGCAATACTAACAATGTTTTGAAGTGTAGGTCAGAAGACAATCTAAGGAGAAAACGATCAACGAGAGCTTTTGATGAAAACCCTGCAGCCTGCCTATAACCTGCATGTAGCCTGTCTTTTTTATTCATGGAATCAACAACTGAAGAATATCTGACTGCTCATATAGTGAGATTATTTTCTTTCCTACTCCTACTTCTAATCAGTTAAAGCGAATTGATCAAGTAAAGATGAATTTCCAATGCAGCCAAGAAAGTAATTGAATTCCATCTTTAAGAAAAGTCACAGACATCCTGACTGTAGCATGTAAAACATTATCTTTAAAATCATACTTACAATCCAAACATTTGATCTTGAAGATGACAACAACTGAAATTTTCCCACTGCAAAACATCTCCATATAGGTGGCAATTGGATCTTGAAATTCATACAAAGTTGGCTGCTCAATATCTGACAGGAAAACATGCATCATAACTTGTTGATCTAATTCTTTCTGCTCTCTTTTACTATCTCTGGTCTCAATGCTGCATATAGATTGCTCAAGATCTAACGGAGGAAAATACAAACTCAATTTCTGATCAGAACCTTTGTGCTCCTCTTCACCATCACTCTCTTTGTATCTACTGCAATTCCCCTTTGTCTGCAGAACTGAAAACTGAGGGCTTCCTTCATCATCTACTGCAGATTCAATAATTTCACTTGTTGATTTGTCAATCTGCTCGTCACCTTTCAAGTCTTCAAAGGGGATAATTCGATCTACATGACAACTTAAAATAGTAGATGTATTTGATACAATGTCAAAAGCATCACTAAGGTTATCATAGTGTAGATCATTGATTTCTTGATCATGATGAAGAGTATCTTCTGTTGCAGCAAAGACTTCACGAATGTTGGGATCTTTATATAACAAATTGAACTCATGACAACATTTGGGAAATAGAAATTCATTTGAAAATATGCCTTTACAAAACACATGGAAGGCACCATGAAAATTAGCTAAAGAGATGATACTAGTAATAGACAGAGACCGGTACCAATCACGAGCAATCCATTCTAATGAAAAACAAAATAGCCGGATCTGAACATCCTCATGCACAACTTGCGATCGATGTATGTAATCATGAAATTCCAGCAAATGTTTAGCTGGCACTTCCCACTCTTCTCCTCAAAATATGGGAAGACTGTTTTCCCATTCATCTCTACTAGGCAACGGATTAGGGAAACCATAAATACTTGAAAAATCACAGAATGCATACCTCTTTGCTAAGATCTTGTTCATATCATACCAGTAGAGTCACCAACAATTTTTTGAACAATGGAGTTGCCACTGAATTCGTCCTTCATGAAGTCGCCAGATAGATGATTACAACCAAATGATGTCCAGGCTTTGTCTACCATCAAAGATGGATCTAATGTTGTTTCCCAGGGAAGCTGAGCTTCAGTCTCCTCTCCCCGGCAACATCGCCAATTTGTTATCACTCCAAGAAACTCCTTAGGGTTGTAGTCTAAGAATGCTTGGTAACTTAAGAATATGGTAGATTTTGTATGCTTGGAACAATAGGATAACTCTTAGGGTTGTAGTCTAAGAATGCTTGGTAACTTAAGAATATGGTAGATTTGTATGCTTAGAACAATAGGATAACTCAATAGTTGATGAAAAGGACCACTTCATATATTCGAATAAGACAATGTTTTTAGAACTCAATGATCATACAAAAAAGTTTTAATAGGATATGAAGAATACTATTCTAGATAACCAAATACACAATGTGCAGGGTCATACAAGATAGCAAGAAAACCTTTAGTTCAATTTCATGAGCTTAATAAGAAGATAACAGTTCTTAGAATCTAAGCTAAACTGAAATAAAGTACAGAATGATGAAAGTATGAGAAAATCTATCATTGAAAACAAAAGAGGACTGTGATTCTATTATGAATAAAGAGTCTAGTACAATAGCCAAAAAATGTCTCCTAGATTCCCCCCCCTTTTGTCTCTTATAAAAGCTAGGCATTTATAGCCTTTTACAATCAGTTTTTAGATCCTAAAACAATGGATCTGATATTCTAAAAATAGAAAGTCAAAACTGATTTACAAAAGATAAGGCGAGATCCTCAAGATGAGGTCAATCCATATCTAAGGGTAGTAGATTGCTGATGAAGTGCAGTTTTAGCCTCCCAAGGCTCTTTGGCTTGTTATCCTGAAGATAGAAATCGAGTTGGATGATGTGTCATTTGATACCTATCATTTTTCCCTTGAAAATGACCAAATCTAGTCAAAAAGTTCCCTTTTGACTTTCATCTCCAAGAATGGCCTTCAGATTTTGATTTGATAATTCATAACCAGCTTATTGAAGAAGATTTCATACCAATCAAACTCAAAAAATCCCGATCTGGGCAAGAATTTGGTTTTTCTGGCCGTGACAGGCTTTCACCAGCTAATTTACCCGAAAATCGGCTCCTTAGCTGGTGAAAGGCAGAGCTTTCACCAGCTAACTAGCAAAATTCAAGACGGGTTAGCTGGTGAAAGCGCAGATTTTTTAAAAATCAAATTTCTCAGTCATGGAGAGTTTGTTTTGCATGCTTGAATAGTCGATTGACATATACAAATCCTAAGCTTTACAATGGTGCTTTAAAATCTACATTTGGAGCTCGGGAATCTAGTCAAATTTTCCCTGAGATCATTAGTTCCCATCGCATTCCCATCACATGGAAAAGCTACTCAAAAAATGGGTGACCAAGATCTTTGGATATGATTATGAGATCATTTACAAAAAATGCAAAGACAATGTGGTGGCGGATGCACTTTCCTGAAAGTATGAAGATGACGGATCCCTTTTTTCTCTTTCCTTCATTGTACCAGATTGGCTCCAAGTTGTCTGCCAGGAATGGCTACATGATCCCAAAAGTTCACAGCTGATCCAACAATTGCAGTCCAATGCTCCAGCTTCCCCAGGGTACTCTTGACTCCATGATGATCTTCGATACAAAGGTCTTTTTTATTTAAGTAAACAATCCAAACTTAAATCCACAGTACTTTATGAGCTTCATGCTACACCCACAGCTGGGCACTCTGGGTTTACCAAAACCTATGACAGGGTCAAACGCTCTTTTTTCTGGGATGGAATGAAACAAGAAATTCACAATTTTGTAGCTAAATGTGATGTGTGTCAACACAAAAAGGGCAAAACAGTCAAATCTCTGGGCACACTACAACCGCTTCCGATTCCACTTGTTATTTAGAGGGATATATCTATGGATTTTATTACAGGCTTACCCAAATCGAGAAATAAACCAGTCACCATGGTGGTTGTTGATCACCTTTCCAGGTATGCTCATTTCTGTGCTCTTCAACACCCATTTACAGCATCCACGGTGGCTCAAATTTTCATGGATCAGGTCTTCAAGCTTCATGGCATGCCGCATTCTATTGTTTCTGATCACGACCCAACTTTCACCATAAATTTTTGGCAAGAACTGTTCAAGCTAGAAGACACCCAATTTCATCACAACAAAACTTATCATCCCCAGACTGATGGTCAAACGGAAGTTGTCAATAATTGTTTGGAAACATATTTAAGGTGTTTTTCCTCGGAAAAGAAAAATCAGAGGGCTCAATGGTTACCCCTAGTTGAATGGTGGTAAAACACTTCATACCACACAGCTACACACATGACTCCTTTTGAAGCGGTATATGGAACAAATCCACCTTCAGTTATCTCATACTTACCTGGTGTCTCGAAGGTCTAGGCGGTTGACCAAACGCTTGCATTTTGAGAGGCTATTCTCTGTAACCTCAAAGAGAATTTGGTCATGGCATAGAATCTCATGAAGCAACAAGCAGATCAAGGTCGCTCTGAACATCAATTTGCAGAAGGGGATCAGGTGTTTCTTCGACTGCAACCTTACAAGCAAAATTCCATCAAGGCCGAGCATTATCAGAAGATAGCACACAAATTTATGGTCCTTATACCATTCTCAAGCGTGTGGTACAGGTGGCCTATCAGTTAGCTTTTCCCAGTCATTCTATGCTACATCTTGTTTTTCATGTTTCATGCTTAGAGAAGGTGATTGGAACTAAGTGCCAAATTCAAACCAACCTTCCCAAGTTAGCCAAAGAAGGATCCATTTGGTTATAGCCACAAGTAGTTTTGGACCAGTGTGCGCGTCTCTTGTGTTAGAGAACCATCAAGGAAGTGTTATTCCAGTGGAAAGATACAACTCCAACAGATGCCACTTGGGAACCAACTACCATTTTGTAGCAATTTCCACATCTTAAGCCTTAAGGACAAGGATGTTTTTAAGGGGGCGGACATGTTAGGGTCCTAACTCGCACATAGGTAGAATAATATATTCGTATGTAATAAAGATCAATATTAATAAGGCCTTTCAATAAAATAGAATAAGTTGAATGTAAGAAGACCTAATAGAAGCTTCCACTTCTAGAAGGATCTTCCTCTAGATGCTTCTTTTTATAGATATATTTAGTATAAATAGGAGTCGAGGGTATGAGAACCCTAGCTTGGATATTATTGTAATATAGATCTACTCAACTGTAGGTTTCCCCCTTGAAGAGGCCCGTGAACATTGCTTTCAGAATCAAACTGTTATTTCTGTTGTTATTTTTATATCATTTCAATGCTATTGTGGTGATTGTTCTAGATATATTGCTATTATTCTGCCATTTCTAGCATTTTATTTTTGTTCTGCATACTTTTTATATCTGGTATATTACACTATCAATATTTGTTTCATGCTGATGGCAATGAAATCTATTGGTGGTTTAAACCTATGTGGATTTTGAAAGGGCCTTTAAAGGAAAAGTTATGTTTTTGGCTTGTTCTTTGTATTCGAGTATTCTATCCAATGTCCCCCTACATTGGATAGAATCCAATGTAGGGGGACATAGGGTCTTTGATATTATTATCTCTGTAATAAATCAAATGAAAATATCTATCACGTGTTCCTCGAGTATGGTTTCTCAAGAGAGGTTTGCAGGGACATTGAATTCCATTTGAATTTAAATCATCTTTGACCTCGAGACATGTTGATAGACAATTTTCTATCCTTTTTTCAAGATAATCATTGGAAGTCATTTTGGGTGCTCCCATTATTAGTTGCACGGGGAATATGGATTGCACAAAATGCTAGTTTATTTAATGGCATTGAATGTCCATCTTTCAAAACCTCTCAATAGGTTTTGGCTCTATTACCTCATTACATTATCTCTAGTTCAGTTAAAGAGCCCAGAATTCTGAGCCATGTGGAAATCAATCCAAATGTTCCCTAGGGGTATTTTGATGGTGTGTGTCAAGGACCATAAAAAGTTTGTGGTGTTGGATTTAAGCTTCATCTTTCAAGCACTAACTTCATATCTAGTAAAGTGAATTTGGGTAGAGGAACTAACAATAAAGTTGAATTATTGGTGTTGTTTCATTTGTTCAAATGCACATTGGATCAGAATATTCTTGAGCTCCAGGTGTTCAACGATTCCAAATTTTCCATTGTTGGATGTCTAGGAAATATTATATTGGAAACAATGATCTTTAGGTTTTGGGTTATAGGTTAAATATAATTTCTTTAACCTTTTCTTCCATAAATTTTCAACATATTTTTCATGTATTTTATACAGTAGCAAACAAACTACCAAAATAATCTCTGAATTTTCCATCATTTCACTTGACACAGGAGGAACTCCTGGATGTCGATTTTATCTCCATTTGGGAAGATGTATTTCTTTGAATGACTAGATGTTCATGGTATTTTTCCAGATCTGTTTTTGAACTTAAGGATAGATGTGGTTATGTGATTAGTCACAATTTATGTTTGAAACTGTTTTGATACTCCAAATAGAAAATAATTTTTCTTTGTTCCATGGGCACTGCATTAATACAACATAAAATATGACTAACCAATGTACCTCAAATTAATAAAATCCAATATAAAATATTAATAAAAACATAAGGTTATTATTACTCTCTTTTAGAATAAAAAGTCACACATGGTAAATGTTATTGATTTGAAACCGAAACTTGTAAAGGTTGGGTACCAAGGATATAAATTGTCCAAGATTGCCAAGGTTGGGCCGTTTGTCCACACTACTATATAAAGGGGAGGTTTTTAGATGAAATTTAAGACAATAAATGATCAAATTGTCTCAAGTTGAGGCAAATAAAGTATTTGCAATGCCTCAAATATTGTTTGTCTTTATAGAGACAATATAGATTGCAAATCCTTATTTATTTATATATATAATATGAATTTTGTCTCTCTAAATATAATTTACTAAAAAATGCATAAAAAACTCTTAACAATTGAGAGGAAATGAAATAAAAATTATGTTATTAAATATAAATTACAATATCATCTGTTAACTTATCAGAGGGAGCAATGGAATTGAACCACCAACCTCCTACTTCTAATGTTAATGCTCTTTCATTGAGCTATCACCCTTTATAAAATTATAATTTGGTCGAGAGGGGAAAGTAGTCTCGTGGATCCTAATAATTCATACTATTATATTTGAATTTTTCACAGTGAACCTAGCTAGTAGAAAAGTCACACAAACTTGCGAGAGAGAGAAGAGAGAAGAGAAAAGGAATGAATAGTATTAACTGTTGAGTAAAGTGGTAAAATACACATGATATACTCTACATGGCTAAGTGAATGTGCCATAGTAGTGATCTAGAGAGATCTAGACACTCAATGATAAAAACCGAAGTAATATGCCACCTAGTCCTAGTTAATTGGTTCATGCAATCATCAATTAACTAATTCACACGTGTGGAAGTGAGAGAAACACATGGAATCACAAGATATGCACTCTCTTGGCCACATTCATGTGATATGTGTACTCTTGGTGAGGAAACCGAGGTGAACATGCAACTATTGGTGATAAAACTGAGGTTTCCATGCATTAGTGACCTCCACTAGCATAACCTAGGTGTAATTGACTCTAAAATGAAGAGGAAATGCACCCAATTTGTAGGAGGAAGCCTAATTTGTAGGGGAATATTCTCAAGAGAGAATATTATTATCTATTGAAGTGCCCTGAATATTGAACTATCAACCTTTGAAAAATAATTACCAAGGTGAGTGTGTAATATCTCCAACACCCCCCTTGAACACTAATAGGGTGTACATGATGAATGGGTAATGGAAACCAAGGCCATGTTAGGTACCCATGGTACAATGAATATAATAATGAAACATTAAAAAAATAGAGGAAAGTGGGAAAACCTCATGTGGGAACCCCCCCCCCTAATATGAATTTTGTCTCTCTAAATATAATTTACTAAAATATGCATAAAAAATTCTTAGCAATTGAGAGGAAATGAAATAAAAATTATGTTATTAAATATAAATTACAATATCATCTGTTAACTTATCATAGGGAGCGATGGAATTGAACCACCAACCTCCTACTTCTAATGTTAATTCTCTTTCATTGAGATATCACCCTTTATAAAATTATAATTTGGTCGAGAGGGGAAAGTAGTTTCGTGGATCCTAATAATTCATACTATTATATTTGAATTTTTCACAGTGAACCTAGCTAGTAGAAAAGTGTAATGTCCCCACTTTGGGACATCATCACAATGCAAAGAATTATGATGACCAGAGTAGCCAGATGGATGTTATAGAGAGTACAGGGGTATTTGAGAGGCATTTTGGGGTCCATCTTGCATTGATCATCATATTCCATCATTATGAGCACAGGTTAGCTTTGGTTTTGTTGCATTCCAACGATTTTCATGATTTTGACTATTTTGAGCTATAAGTTAATTGAGATCATTGAAGAGGTCATTTTGGGCACATTACTTGGAGGAACCTCTCAGTGTAATAGCTCATTGGAATCGAGAAGAGCAACACTACATGATGGGATTGGTAGAAGTGACTTTCAGTGGCCAAGGAAGCCACAAGGAGAGATAAGGAGCTTTTTAGAGGTAAAAAGGTTAATTAATTAATTAAAGGTTCAAATCCAGAGGGGGGTAGGGTATGTATACCTTCGTAGACTTTACCAGTCAAATCGTTGGGCGGAGGGGGGTCCCTTGTCCCACAAAAAAGGGGGTCTCATACACCAATTTGGTGTGCTGGCTTGGCACACCAAATTATTTATTAATTAATTAAATATTAATAAAATGAAAGTCACTTTAAAGGGACAAGGTGAGCCAAAAGTATAAAGGAAAGGCAAGGGCCTCTTCTCAGGTATTCATGTATGTTTATCTTTTGATTTGTGGCTTCTATCTAGTGAGCCCAACATTGGGGGTTTTGAGGGTTTTGACTTAACAAACCCTAGAGGATGATTCGGTGGTGAAATATTCCACCTAGCTTGTCCCAATCTTGGTATCGGAGCTGCAATACACTCCCACACCATTCTAGTTCCAGATCTACTCATTTACAGGAGGATTCCACATCAGTTGCTTGTGCAAATAGAGAGAGGGCGCACCAGTTGGGGGTTTCCAGCAAGGGAGGCGCACCATTCATTGAGGAGGGATTCGTCCTAGTTGAGGAGAAGGGATTTCGGCAATTCCAGGTATTGGGTTTCCTTTGCAGGTGTCTTGGCATCATTCTTGGTGGTTTTTCGGAGTCTTTCAGTGGAGGATCGATTTGTATTGAGAGTGGGACATTTTCCATAGAGGAGGGCGCACCATCATTTGGAGAGAAGCTAGATCTAAGGATCTAGCAAGCGTTTTGATGATTTGAGCACTTGGGTTATCATTGCAACGTCCTGAGCTATCAGTTTGGAGAGTTTTAGGAGATTTGGAGGGTTCATTCACCTTGGCCAGATTATCTAGGGTTTCAGGCATCAAGTGGGGCACACCATTCAGTGGAGGAGTTCAGATCTACAGAAATTGAGAGGGATCTTGGAGATTCGGGCACCTGGGTTGTTCTTACCATCACCCGATCTACTGTATGACACCTTTCTTGAGATGATTGGACACCTTTGGTACCAGGGCTGAATTGTTGATGAGCTTCAGTTATCCAACAGAGTGTGGCATCTTCCAGCTTGAGGGGTTTGGCACTTGGCATTGGTCTTCATCTCTTATCCATCCTTTGGAAGCTTGTTTTGTATCAGCGGGAGCATTTTTTAGCAGCTCATACTTGTTATCTATTGTCTATCATCTTGGCCATCTGTTGAGCATTCCAGATCGACATCTCCATTGTAGTAGGTTCTTCTATTTTATGAATAAAGAAGATTTGAGATGTTTTGGCTTGTCTATCTTATTGCATATGATTGAGGTATGTTCCATGGTTATCTATTTCTATTATTTGTTGCATACACACATATAAACACATCTAAAAGGTAGATCAGCAAAGTGTTTGATGAAATACCTCACTCAGAAAAAGTTTAAAAAGACACCAAAACAGTAATGATCCTTGCATAATGACTTGGGATCATTACAAAAAGTCACACAAACTTGTGAGAGAGAGAAGAGAGAAGAGAAAAGGAATGAATAGTATTAACTGTTGAGTAAAATGGTAAAATACACATGATATACTCTACATGGCTAAGTGAATGTGCCATAGTAGTGATCTAGATAGATCTAGACACTCAATGATAAAAACCAAAGTAATATGCCACCTAGTCCTAGTTAATTGGTTCATGCAATCATCAATTAACTAATTCACATGTGTGGAAGTGAGAGAAACACATGCAATCACAAGATATGCACTCTCTTGGCCACATTCATGTGATATGTGTACTCTTGGTGAGGAAACCGAGGTGAACATGCAACTGTTGGTGATAAAACTGAGGTTTCCATGCATTAGTGACCTCCACTAGCATAACCTAGGTGTAATTGACTCTAAATTGAAGAGGAAATGCACCCAATTTGTAGGAGGCAGCCTAATTTGTAGGGGAATATTCTCAAGAGAGAATATTCTTATCTATTGAAGTGCCCTGAATATTGAACTATCAACCTTTGAAAAATAATTACCAAGGTGAGTGTGTAATATCTCCAACACCCCCCTTGAACACTAATAGGGTGTACATGATGAATGAGTCATGGAAACCAAGGCCATGTTAGGTACCCATTGTACAATGAATATAATAATGAAACATTAAAAAAATAGAGGAAAGTGGGAAAACCTCATG
>SNQJ01S0097312.1:20342-31422 GCA_010110895.2 Picea sitchensis
AAAAAACAAAGAAGGAAATACAACTACTAAGAAATTGCATCCTTCAATCCGAGATGATTGTGTAGGAAGTGGAACTTTTTCTCAGTAAATTTCTCAGTGAAGATGTATGTAGTCTATTTGACAGATGGATCATATTGTAAATCGATGATATTTTCATGTACAATCTCTATAATGTATTGCATATGGATCTCGATGTGATTGGACCATTGTCGCTACACTGGGTCTCTACAAAAATTGAGATTACTCTGATTGTCACACCAAATGATAGTTGGATGGTGGAAATGGATGTTGAGCTCAGTGAGGATTTTCTTAAGCCAAAGTGCCTGAATAGTGTTGTTGACTACTTCTTTATACTTGGCCTCTACTAATGATAGAGAAATAGTTGAATACTTTTTTATCGACCAACATATGGGCCCAGAACGCTAACTAAGCATGTACTTATAAGTGTACTTGCAATTTGTGCTATCATTAGCCCAATCAGAATAAATGAAGCCAAATATATCCAATGCACAACATGCTACATAGTGGATCCCAAAACTTGTGGTTCCATGAACATATATAAGGATGCGCTTGGAATCCTTCTAATGTAGCTCATGCAACTCCTGGATGTACTTGGAAAATACCCCTATTGCATATGAGAGATCCATCCAAGTGTGGGTGAGATATAGAAGGCTCCCCACAAGATTTTGACATAATGTGTTTTCCACCATTGTTGTATCCCTGTCATCCTCAATATGTACCCCAGACAAAAAGGGTGTGGTTGCCAACTTATAGTAGGTCATGTGCAATCTAACCAAAAGATCCCAAGCATACTTAATATGATATAGATTGATTCATGAAGCATCCTGACCGATATTGAGACCAATAAAATAGTGCAGTGGACCCATGTCCATCATAAAGAAGTTGTTGTGCATAATGTCTTTGACCATAACAATTGTTGAGGCCAAACTTCCTGTGATCAAGAGGTCAACAACATAGAGAACTAAGATCCACAAGGAGTCTAAGGTTGTCAACATGTAGACATTTGGATATGATTTGTATATAAAAGAATGTTGAGAAATCAAGTAGGAATCCATCTTCTCATACCATTCGCTAGGAGCCTACTTGAGGTCACATAGTGACTTTTTTAGTTGGAATACTAAGGATGTGTTTTGTATGAACCCCTTTGGATGCTCCATGTAAATATCCTTTGAGAGATCCCCATGAAGAAAGGCATTCTTCACATCCATCTGGTGAACTTCCCACCCCCTTGATGTTGTAATGGCAAGGGACAATTGGATGGAGTCCATATTTTCTACGAAAGAAAAGGTCTCATCTCAGTCTATCCCATGGATCTGTTGAAAACCTTTGGAAAGTAGTCTTTCCTCATACCTGATCACCTATCCATATAATTCCTTATTGGTCATGTAGACCCATCTATATCTTAAAATATTCCTATATGAAGGAAGAGAAACCAGATACCAAGTCTGGTTCTCAAGGAGAGACTTGTATTCCTCATGCACAACAACTTCCCAAAAGGGATTCCCTACAACCTCTACATAGGTATGTGGTTATGAAGCTAGAACCATATAGTAATGCATGGGAATGATTGTTTCAGTAGCTGTGAGTGCATGAGGAGGATCCTAAAACTAAGACATCATCCTCCTTTGATCTGTTGGACCCCCCACAAGGTATCCTACTGCATGTAGGGTGGTTTGTTCCCACTTGGGCATCTATGGTGGCTATGAAACATCGACATTCTCATCATCTTCTGAATTAGATTCAGAGCTCAGATATGAACCATGATTTGAGTGAGTGGACTCATCATCATTGATGTTTGGTGCAGGCAGTGGTATAGAGGTATATGCATGTGGCTTCAATGGTGCATGCAAGGAATTTTCCTTAAACAAAACACTATGCTCAATGATGAGCCAGTCAGTATAGGGATCAAGTAGCTTGTAACCCTTCACACCATCTAGATATCCCATGAATATGCATGTGGTACTCTATGGATATGATACTTTCCTCTTTTCATAGGGTACATGGGCCCATGCACGTGATCCAAATATTTGAAAGTGGGTGACTTTTGGTTTGCTATCTCTCCATGCATCAAAGGGATTCTGATACTTGAAAAATCCATGAGGAGATCTATTATGAATATGGTTAGCATAGTTAAGTGCCTTAACCCAAATATTGGGAAATAAAGATCTTGCATGCAACATGCAAGTGACCATCTCCTTGAGGGATCCTTTCTTCCACTCATCTACTTCATTCTATTCTGGAGTGTAAGGTACTATGTGCTACAATTGTATACTTGCCTCTGAAAAATGATGTTGTAAATCTCATTTCACATATTACCTCCATTGTCTTTGTAGAGTATTTTGATATTTATTCTAGACTAAGGCTCTGCATGTGCTTTGAAGTTTTTGAGATGCTCAAAAAAATTAGACTTCTTCCTAAGAAAATACACCTAAGTGTGTCATGAGAAATCATCTATAAATGTAATCACATACCTTTCTTTGTTGATGGAAAGATGAGAAAATGGTCCCATCATATCATTGTGGATGAGATCCAAAGGAGAGGAGGCCCTCCAGGTATTCCCTTTCTCAAAATTCTCTTTAGGATGTTTTCCAAGAACACGCCCTTGACAAACTCCTTTTGAAAAGTGTATGTTGGGAAAGCTAGTGACCATATCATGTTTGCATAGTTGCTACATGTATTTGAAGTTTAGATGGACGAATTTCTCATGCCATAATATACTAGTATCATTGGCATGTGTCAATAGTAAAGCATAATCAGATTTAGCAATGAAATTACTAAAACTATACAAACAATATTGGTGGTTTACCTCATCAACAACAATCATTGGCTATCATGCATATAATATATGGTTACATAATTATGTGTAAACTCCACCCTTTTTCCTGTACCATAATGTGTTATGTGACAAATAGAGAGTAGATTCACAAAGAGGTTTGGAGCATGCAAGATTTTCTCAAAACTTTGTGTTGGAGTTATACTCTCCCTTGGCGAATGACCTCAACTAGGGTATCATCTCTCATGAGGATGGGAGGACCCGTGCATGCAAAAATAAAAGATAAAACATTTTTTGTTGCTACCATATGATGGGATGCGCCTGAATCTAATATCCATGCATCAAGAGAAGATTTAATGGAAATCATTGCATGATAGTTACCTCATTTTGTTGGTGATTGATCTTCTGACTTCTTCTTGGAATCTTTGAGAATGTGATTCCCAAGGTTTTTCTTCTAAAGAATCTGCGTCATCAGATCAATCTATTTCTTCATGCATGGAAATTCAGGATGATAGTGAGGTTGCAATAACTGAATTTTTTTCTTCCCTTTCTTTCCTTTTCCACATTTGGAGTCTGAAGAATCATTGAAGTGTTTGGATTACCCTTACTTATTTGGCTCTGCATGTGCCTTTCCCTTGATTTTATGCTTGGACTTTGAATTGGAAGTGTTGTTGCTCTCATGCACAATAAGTGCATGCACATTGGGTCCCTTGATTATCCCCATTTTTATAAGCTTATCTTTCTCATGTGAGAGGGATTCAATAAATTGATCCAATGTTATGATTTTCCTGGTTTCTACTAAATTGATTCTATTTGCATGGAATGATGAGATGAAAACAACATAATCCAGACCAATTTTTTCCAAGATAGAAATAATTATTTAATTGTGTTGAGTGGAATTGTCTATTCCACATCCATTTAGATGAAGGAGGAGGGAATTTAACTTCGTAAAGAAGTTCGAGATGTTATAAAAATTCATTAGCTCTAAGGAATTTATCCCGACCTCGAGCATATGGCCTCTCATTTCATCCAATTTTCCAAAGAGATCCTCCAACTATGTCCAAATCTCATATGGTGTGGTATAAGCTTCAATGTGAAACATAAGCTTGAGGGACATAGACACACAAAGGAGGTCATAGGACTCATCCATGTGGTTGAGATACTTGTTCTTATCGATACCAGAATTTGGCTCCACCTCTGTATCCATGGTAATCCGGTACAAGCCTCTACATCTGAGTTGATGCAAAATTTTAAGCTTCCACTCGAAGTATTTATGAGGCGTGAGAAGTATTTTTGGCAAGTAATCCATATTTTTTATTGCATATTCCTCATGCTACTATAAATATAAATTATTATGTGCTTTCTCCTAGCAATCAAGGCTCTAATACCATGTGAAGTTTTCACAGTGAACCTAGCTAGTAGAAAATTCACACAAACTTGCGAGAGAGAGAAGAGAAGAGAAAAAAAGAATGAATTGTGTTAACTACTGAGTAAAATGGTAAAATATACATGATATACTCTACATGGCTAAGTGAATGCGCCATAGTATTGATCTAGATATATTTAGATACTCACTGATAGTTACCAAAGTAATCTGCCACCTAGTCCTATGTAATTGGTCCATGAAATCATCAGTTAACCGAGTCACACGTGTGGAAGTGAGAGAAACAAATGTAATCAAAATATATGCACCCTCTTGGCCACATACATGAGATATGTGCACTCCTGGTGAGGAAACCAAGGTGAACATGCAACTACTAGTGATAACATTGAAGTTGTTATGCATGAGTGACCTCCACTAGTCTAACTGAGGTGTAACTGACTCCGAATTGAAGAGGGAAGGTGCCTTATTTTGTAGGGGAATATTCTAAAGAGAGAATACTTTCATCTATGGAAGCACCCTCAACATTGGACTATCGACCTTAGGAAAAACATTACCTAGGTGAGTGTGTAATATCTCCAACATTATAAAATATAATCTAATATACCATGAAATACTATATTGCATGTTGCTTTCTTTTTATAAATAAGGTTATCTTTCTCTTTGTATTTATAAGAATAAAAACATGCCATTAATTAATCTTCCCTCAAGTAGTACAATTTTTGTAAAATTACCTACATTGCTAGTTTATCAATAGATAAGAAAACTAGACCTATTGCTTGTTTATTAATAAATTTGGAGTTTATCTTAGTTTAAATTTGAGATACACTTGTAGTCTAAATATCCTTACTAATGATTTTAAACTGTAATGTTTTTAACTATGTTGCAGGTGGACTATAAGGCCTTCTTGAAATCCCCCCTACATATTCGGATCAAAAATTACAAGGACTACAAATTCTGATAGACACCATCTTTGTTGTTTCTCTTTCTAGATACTATGAGCCTGCCTCACTCACTTTTGTTAGCACATGTTTTGCTTTTTTTTCTCATTTCTAGGATTTAAGTTTGTTAAAAAACATTTAATAATTGTGAAATTTATCATATTTGTTCACCTTGGATCCATGCAAATGTTCCACCTCTAAGGAAACAAGTGGATAATTTCAGGCATTCTCGAGCGAAGCTCATGAATATGGCCAATTCTAAGAATTCTAGCAAGATCATATCAAAAGGCTTATTTTGGATAAGCACAACCACAATAAATGTTGACTTTATTTAGGTTGATTATCTCCATCACCTTACAATGAAAAAATGCATTGTCACATGGTTCCAAACTATTCTTCTCAAATATCTCTTGGAATTGATATATGTGACCTGCTTTTATTAATCTAGTTATAGAGAATGAGTAGGTAGCTAGTATACTACATTTTAATGTTGGACATGTGATGATTTGATTAATCTTTTGGTTGATAAAATTCTGATGTCCAGTGGTTTTGGGACAAAATATTTACAATAAGGGTGTCGTTAAACTTCTTGTTATTGGTGTTCCTCCTTTTTTTTTGTTTGCCTTGATGAATTAATCTACACAACTTAATCAGTAACACATGTGTTGAGCAATACAATGATGCTACAATTCCTTTCAATAATAGAGTTGCATCCTTATTAAAGATAAGCAAGCCACAATTCCTTGGTCTCATAATGGTTTAAATATGATATACCATTAGACATGAAACAAAATCCTAGTATATATTGCAAAATTCTACTTTTAGCCACCCTTCTTATTCCCCTTCACAGTGAAAATAATAAAAAAAATAATATCATTTCATTTTTTAAATTGCTCTTGTAGTCAATGACTAAAGGAAACTTTTAGCTAATCGGAAAAAATCAATATGGTGGAAAAACAATTTTTTTTGGGTAATGAATTAACATCCTATAAGTTTTTGTGTTTGATGAGCTTTAAACCATGTATCCTTGTCAAATAGAATTTCACCTACAGATAAGTAAGATCTCTCACTAACCCTATTATTGTTAGTGACAGGTTGTGGGATAGAACAATGTGAGTCTTTCTCCTAGATATAATTCACACAAGAATATTACGCTAAGGAAATGAGGAGGGGAATAACTTATCGTGAACCTGTAGGTAATCCAATTGTATCTTTGGATACTCCGTTGAGATCTAATTCCTTTACTTGCCACTTGTACAAACAAAACAAACAATATCCTTCCTCTAATATATTGGAACAATAAAATAACTTGCATGAACAAATATATAATATAATATATCAAGTTATCATATCTACCAACATGTGAAATCAATAGACATGAATCATGAGTATTGGAGGGGATGTTATAACTCTATTTTCCACCCTAGAGACACATGGAGGACCTATTGATGTTGTCATGCTGAGAAACACTCTTTTGCCTTGGATATCTCATATTTTGAGGGAGTTAACTCCTTACATGTCTAGAAATTTTCAATCAGTCGCATGTTGCACCAAAACCAAGGTACGGGCAGTCGCTAGCCACATCATTGGCAGCCCATGAATTCCCCTATCACCTTCTAGATTTGATGAGTTACAATGCGATCAATGTTGGGGGAGTTGTCTCTCTCACATGAGGGTCTTGGGAACTCATACTAGACTCAGATTTCACTAAGTTTTAGAGATCTATAAGCATCCCCTAGCCTCCTCCATTAATCTATAAAAAGAAGGAATTCCAAGGGAGGAGGGGAGGAAGAATTGAGAAGAAAACTTATGTTGCAGATTTTCAGAGGAGATCTTATACAATTCAGTCTTCATATCCACTTGGCCTTGCTTGTGTGAGGGATAAGGACGATCTACAAAAAGGATCTAGGAGAGGCTTCAATCAAGACTCAAGGTAAAACTTGATTGATGTATTATTTTATCCACATTAATATAGATCTTTATGGTTTTCCCCTTCCATTATTGTTGTATTCAGTTATGCATGCTAATAAATGGTAGATATAATATTTTCTTGAGTAGATCAGGTTAGATATAGGATAGATGAAATTATTAGTGCTTGAAGGTTTGAGATTGGTATTTTTTGTTTTATTGTGTTTAGGAAGCAGGTGGTAGGAGCTAGAACAATATTTTTGGAGCTGCATCAACCATGAATACATAGGAAAAACCATCATGAACTAGTCTTGAATCATTCTCTCTCCTTATCATAGGATAGTTTAGGATCATATCTAGTAGATCTAGAGGAGAAACTTACTCTTGTCTATAATATAGTCTGTCTTGGATCACAAACATATATGAGGGAGTGATCACCTATCCATAGGGGCGATTTCTCCATAACAAAATTGACAACTCCACTAGGGAAGGATATATTGATTCTTCCTTATATAAGAAAATACTTTCTCTTTTGTTTTTCTAAAATTTGTATGTATATTATTTACCTTCCTCATCACTCATTGGGCGGTCATATCCCTCAACTCTATCAGATTTGTGCTAGATCTAATATTTTTTCCCAAGTTTCCTACATGGTTGCACCTAGAATTTTAGAACCAGAGTGACCAATCACATCTTGCTACATTGACATAGTGTGACTGCCTCCCTACTAGTCACACCTTGCACTACTGACAGGGCATGACCGCCTCCTGTAGATGGGTTTTTGGGTTTTTAAGTTATTTTTCTCTCAATTCTATGTCCAGGCTGGTCAGTGAGATTTTTGGTGATCTGTAGACATTGATTTGACCCCTTGATAGGCCTCTCATTTGTTGTTTGAGTTTTCAAGTGGATTTGAGGCATTGAGTGCATTTTTCATTTTTTTGCTTGCTTGAGTTTTCATTTTGGCGAATAGTGTCTTGGGAACACTTATAGTAGGTCTTTTCTAGTTTGGTAGTGTGTTGTAGATCCTTTTGCATTCAGTTTGTGTTTGTTCTTAGAGATTTTGCATGCCATTACTATATTTTTGTTGAAGTTTTGGTTTTTTCTTCATATATATACATTGGAGGTTGTTTTATGGTATCCCTACTAATATCATACAACCCTGAAATTTATGTTTTTTCTAGTGTGAATTGCTTCTCATTTTATTTATTAGACTAAGAAGATTTTTGTATTTCATAAGCATCATAGGGTAGAGCATTTGAGTTTCTTTTTGAATATTGAATTGGTGATTTAATCTTGTTGTTAAGTATCATAAGATAAATTTTGGTTGTTTTTGGATGGTTAATGAGAGTGTGTGAGGTTGATATTTTTGTTATACAAAATTGAAAGTGAAAAATATTTCTCCTTTCCTTTAGATAACATTCATTGAAATATAAAGTGCATTCTTTTGCATACATGCTTTTGTTTCTTTTGGATAGAAAAGTTTCATCAAACACCACTAAAATTTTTTTTTCTTACCCTTGAGTAATCAACAACTTAAAAAGAAAAAAGCTTAATTCAAAATCCATTAGACTCTTTTATTTATAGCAAACCAACATTAGACTAGGATTTAGGGCCTTGGTGCAGGGTTGGAGAGTAAATTGTCCAAGGCCATCAGAACCAAAACTAGGATTCACTAGTGAGAAATAAATCCATTAGGAGAAAAGAGCACTTACTAAGAAAGTTCCTCTCACACAAGAGTTAAGAACAAGGTTTCACTAGAACAAGTGGGGTGATGTCCCCTTTCTACTTGTTTTGGTGTCTCTAGAATACTATGTGTACGAGAGTTTCAAAAGTGTCAAGAATATTTGGGGGGAAATGCTTCTTGAAGCTTTGGTCTTAGTTTCCCTACCCATACATGTGGTCCCAACCCATGAATATTCTATCTAGTCGTCGATTGCGAAGTGGTATCCTTAGTGACAATTCTTAGGGCATCTAAATAAGGTGACTATGGGTGGGAAGTACTTGTGGTACCTGAGGTAGATGTCAAAAATCTATTTAAATTCACTTAGAGTGTTCTCTTCTTCATGAGTTTACTTGCACCAGTAAGGGTTGTTACATGTGTATTACTATAATTATCTCTCACACCTTGACTAGTTAGGATTTGGGGACTTGACATCCCCTAAGGGTTGGTTTTTGGAAGGCCCTTTTATCCACTAGTTTGCATGTTGATAGATTTGATTTGCTAGGGGTGTGATATTTTTTTTTTGTCTAGTTAGTCATAGGTTGATTATTGTTCATTTTTATAACACATTTATTCACCACCATAGACGGACAAATGCTTCAATGGTCACATAGACAATGCATACTTTCTCTTGAGGAGGAATAACCACCACTTGTTGGACAAAGGTTGTTGTCCACTATGAATGACATAGAACCTATAGAGATAGAAATGAATTTGACAAGTTATGAGGAGAGTGAAAATGTAGTGATTGAAGTGGTTGATGAAATTCCTGCACCAAAATTCAACCCTTCTTTGACTACTCTTTTTGAACCCATACTTATTGCACTAAGGGGACACTTTAGTGAGTCTCTTTCATTCTTTGATGATCCTCACATGATTTTGGGTGTGAGTGTTTCATGAAGTATGGAAAATACCTTAATTTAATCACTAAGTTTCAAGGGAGTCACATCAGTGATGTCATCCTTTCCATATATTAGTTACATAGGTCCTACTCCATCCATGCCTAGTACATCAGGTTTCCCCATGTGGGGAATGTTTCCAATCACTTCATTTCCTTCCACAAGTGTACCTAGTGTAAGCATGCCCATCATAATATGTCTTGATTCCAACATATGGATTTGTATTCAATGGGGGGGGAATCCCTAGTTGTAATGTTGGAAGTAGATTTCCATCTTCTTTTGGCATCCCTAGAGGTAGGTTGACAATACAAACTGCTAGATTCCATTTTGGTTGGAATGTCCATAGTGGGTCTAGGGATGCTTCTAGTCATACTATGGGTAGTAATGTTTTTAGGGGATCTAGCATCCCTTGGGGTATCCATCCTCTTGGTATCACACATAATCCTAGAAGTACCAATCCTTTCAAGCATACGTACATCCCTAAGAGAAATCCTCCTTGGAGAATTCACATTCATGGGGGTAGTAATCCTTTTGAGATTTCTTATGTCACTGAGGGACACCCTCTTGGGGGAATTTATGGTCCTGGAAGAAGAAATGTTTCTAGGAGTGATTTTTTCCTTGGGATAAATCAACTTGGGGGAAATAATCCTTTTGGGAATGCATGTGCCACTAGAAACTATAATATGGGGGGACCTCAAGGTCTGTCTGGTTTGCAAGACTCTTCATCATTTTATCAAAATCCATTTTCCAACATGTTATCACCCCATAAATTATGGGAATCAACTGATGACTTGGATATTATCTGTTTCTAGTATTTTTGTTGACAAATGATTTTTCATTCTGCAAATAATTTGAAAAAAAAAAATGAAAAAAAGAAAAGAAAAAGAAAAGAAAAGAAAAAGAAAAGAAAAGAAAAAGAAAAGAAAAGAAAAAGAAAAGAAAAAGAAAAATAGAAAAAGAAAAAGAGGGCATAAAAGAAGTGAAAGAAAATCCCCATGCAATAACAGTAACTTGGCCATACCTTTCAAGCATGGCCAAGTTCTTTTAAATTTTAATGTTGATAGGTTAGTGAATAAATCTGACCAGACTGTCTAATCCTGGTCAGATATCCCTTAGGTTATATTAGTGAATAAATCTGACCAGACTGTCTAATCCTGGTCAGATAGCCCTTAGGTAGAGTAATTTCTTAACCTAATAGTTTAATCTGGGTTAATTGTCCTAGGAAGATAGGTTAGCATGTAGGTTAGTTGCTTCATTTGTTTCACCCCAATGAAACCATCTTGATGAAAGTGTTACACCATGTCTCAATTGCTTAAGAATAGGTTTGGACGAATTCCCTTGGTGGTGTCTATCTGAAAAGTTTGGGAAAAACTTGTAAGAAGCACTTATCCTAAGTTTTCCCAACACATATTTCTCCGATCCTGATTTATGCTACAT
>SNQJ01S0097313.1:0-14904 GCA_010110895.2 Picea sitchensis
ACAGCATCAACTGAGCTAGTTCCTCTGCTGTTCTTGCTTTTCTTTCCAACTCTTCTTCATCAATAAATGTATCTGCAGCAACCCCATCATATAAGGCTTCAACCCACATGATTTTAAGCTTTTGTCTATCATCCTCTTCCTCTTTATTTTGCCTCAAATTCAATGACTCTGAAGATTCTGATTCTTTTTCTTCTTCTTCACTGGAAGAATAGTGTTTCACAAGCGATGGTAATGATGACGGAGTAAGTTGTTGAAACACAACTTTTTTATCCTCAACAGGATCACCATCTCTGCTAATATCTGTAACAAAAGAAAAATTATCATCTACTTCGCTTGGCAATGGTCTAACTCTTCTTCTTAATGGCGGGTTACAGCTTCCATTAGTTCTGTCTAACCTATTTCCTTCACTCGTTGGATTTGGTACTACGCAACTGCTTTTACTTGAACAGGATGATTCCGGTTTCAATCCAAAAATCCTCAACATTGTGTTCATCATTGTGTACTATTTTTCGAAAATTCGCTTCAGCCACAACTTCTAAATTCTTTGACGAAATGCTAAATTCGTTGTCGCCTAAACAGTAAAAATTTTCCAAGTTCAACCTGAAACTTCAGAAAATTTTTCTCGTGACGATAACTCTTTATTTATGATTTTAATATAATCGCAAGTTTTGAAGGGTATAAGTACCAACAAAGTAACATACGATATTCAAAATTGTAAACATTTTACCGCTTGGTCGGCTTGCTGTAGCCTCTTTTCCAAGATTATTATTATCTATATTGTTTATGAGCTATAAAATTATATAGAAGTAATATTTCAAATGTAGGTTTTTCACTCTTTCGACTTTCACCACCTTGATTCAAGTTTTTTATATTGTTTATGAGCTATAAAATTATATAGAAGTAATATTTCAAATGTAGGTTTTTCACTCTTTCCACTTTCACCACCTTGATTCAAGTTTTTTATGAAATATTTGATGAAATTTATACATCATTATGATTAATTGTGGAGATTTTCACTCTTAGACAAATTTTCTTTTTAATGTACCCTATTTTAATGATAAATAATCGTTGGCTTTCATTACGGAGCCTCAACCCAAGGGGATCAAGAGAGTCAAACCCATGACCTCCCCAACTAATCACCGAGGGAGAGATCTCACGTCAGGCTTAAGACGACTTGAGCAAACCCTTGGGGTTGATCATAATCAACATATATATAACATAAAGGTGAGGGTGAGGATGACACTGGCAAATGCATACTTTCACAATAAAATGCATGATTTCACCCCCAACCTAGGTGGGGTGGAGGGGGAAAGTGTACATTTGAAAATGCACGCTTTCAACTTCCACTTGCTTTCACCCCCTACCCGGTGGGTGGGGGCAGGGGTGAAAGTGTGCATTTGAAATCCTACATGCTTTCACCCCCAACCTAGGTGGGAACATGGGGTCAAAGTGTCCATTTGATAATGCACGCTTTCAACCTCCACCCCCTGCCTGGTGAGTGGGGAAGGGGTGAAAGTGTGCATTTGAACCCCCACATGCTTTCACCCGCAACTCAAGTGGGAACATGGGGTGAAAATGTGCATTTGAAAATGCATTCTTTCAACCTTCATCTCCACCCACTTTCACTTCCTATCCGGGTGGGGGTGGAGAGTGAAAGTGTGCATTGGATGGGGGTTGAACACTTTCAAACCCCACCCTCACTCAATGCACACTTTCACCTCCTACCCCCACCCAACACTTTTTCACCCTCCACTTTACCCCCCACCCGGGTGGGGGTAGGGGGTGAAAGTGTGCATTGAGTGGAGGTGGGGGTTGAAAGTGTTAATACTTTTAGCACCCGCTCCCACGCGGGTAGGGGTGGGGGGTNGCATTGAGTTGGGGTGGGGGATGAAAGTGTGCAGTGTAGGGGTTGTGCATTGATCATCCTTCACCCCAACTCAATGCACAACCCCTACACACTTTCACCCCCCACCCCTACCTGGGTTGGGGCAGGTGGTGAAAGTATGCACACTTACACTTTCACCCCCACCTCAACATGAGTTACACACACACACACACACTTATCACTTTCACTTCTAACCCCCACTCAATGCACACTTTAACCCCCCCTGCGATGTAACAAATATGAAAACAACATTTTAGGCCCTAAAATATGCTTCTAGACTAATGGTCTATGCACAAGATCACAGACCATCGCACATACCCTACAAAAATAATACTTGGCCTACAATTAGGATGTGGGGGCACCAATTGAGATGTTGTGCATCAAAGATAGGCCTCGAGGCCCTAACCATGGTGCGGATGAAAAGTGGGGCCTTAGGCCCTAGAAGATGCGTTTAGTGTGCATGGGCTATGCAAAAGCCCTAAACCACCATACAAACCTGCACCAAGGAATCTTTGGCTTGCAAATGGAATAAGGGCATCATTTTGAGGTTTTTTAATCTAGGGATGGACATCAAGGCCAAAGTTATTGTTTGGGTCAAAAACCAAGGACTTGGCCTTATATCTTGCTTCTAGGGCCCAAAGTTATAAATATGGCCCCAAAACATCACACAAGCCATGTAGAGAGAATGTTTGGCTTACAAGGGATATATTGGAATTATTGATATTTCATGCACTAAAGATAGGTCTTTGGGCCCTAGCTATTGTCCAATGATAAAAATTGATATTTTAGATCCTAAAAGATGCGTCTATGGCTTATTAGCCATGGATAAAGTCCCAAACCACCACATGGACCCTATATATGGAATCTTTGGCTTATGAGTGGAATATTTCATTATTTTGAGATTTTATTTAGTATTAATAGGTCTCCAGACCCTAGGCATGGTTTAGGAATGAAAACCAAGATCTTAGATCCTAAATAATGCTTTTATGGAGCATGGATCATGCATAATACCTCAAACAACATATGCCCAAGATGGGGAATGCTTGGCCTATGAGTTAGATATGGGCATCATTTTTGAGCTTTTACAATCCAAGTATGGTTTTCAAGAACCAAGCCACACTTTGGAGGTAAAATCCGAGCAATTGGGCCATATCACTTGCTTCTAAGGCTCACAGGCTATGCACAAAGCATCAAAAAACACATAATGCTTATAAAAGGAGTTTTGATCTACTAATGGGATAGGGACACCAAGTCAAGGTTTTGTGCACCAACTGTGGGTCTCATAGCCCAAGAGATTGTATGTGGATGAAAGAAATGATGTAAGCCCTAATATGTTTCTTTTAGGATTTTTAGGCCATATATAGCGTCCTATACCATGATTTAGGCCTCATAGAGAGACTATAAGATGTGACATAGTTAAGGGCCTCTATAGATAAATTATGGATTCTAAAGATGTTTTAAATATTATACAAGCCTCATTACAAGTCATAGCCTTATTTATTTTAACAAATATAATGTTCCACACACACACACACACACACACTTGTTAAGAGCTCAACATGTCACTTGCAAGAATTGAATCTAGGTGAGAAGGATAACACTCCTCTCAACCACTCGGGCTAGACCCAATTGACATTCTCTCTCTCTCTCTCTCTCTCTCTCTATATATATATATATATATATAAAGAAATTATACACACACACACACACATGTTATGGTCTAGGGACAAAAACCAACATTTTAAGCCCTAAAATATGCTTCTAGGGTAATAATTTATGCACAAGATCACATACCACCATGCATACCCTACAAAAACAATCATTGGCCTACAAGTAGGATATGAGGGCACCGATATGATATGTCATGTGCTAGAGATAGGCCTCAAGGCCTTAGCCATGGTGGGGATGAAAAGTTGGGCTTTAGGCCCTAGAAGATGCTTTTACTGTGCATGGGTTATGCACAAACCCTAAACCACTATGCAAACCTACACAAGGAATCTTTGGCCTAAGAATGGAACATGGGCATCATTTTGAGGTTTTGTAATATGAGGATGGGTATTAGGGCTTGAGTTATGGTTTGGAGCCAAAAACCAAGGACTTGGCCTTATACCTTGTTTCTAGGGCCTGTAGGTTATGCACATGGCCACAAAACATCACACAAGCCTGTTGGAAATTGTGTTGTCATTGATGTCAAATGTAGAAATCCTTGGATATCATTGATGTCACAAGCATGGGGAGAATGGCCATTGTCGTTGATGAAGGAAAGAATACTGTGATGCCAAGACCAAGGATTGTGAAAGGATCGTGATCGTTGATCACAAGATATCGACAGTTAAGATTGAATCATGGATTGTAGATTGAAGAATCGATGAACCATACTTGAGATAGATTAGGACCATGTGACAATTGAATGGTGAGGTAATTCAAAGTGAAATCGAGTAAGAGCATATTTTATATTTCCTTTTCATGCGTCAAAGAACTGTGACCGTTGGATCAATATTTACAGTCGATCGTGACCATCAATTATAATGCCCAAAGTCTCTGTTCTTATGTCAATAATGGACAAACGAGATTAGATCTTGGATAGAGGTCTATCCAGATCGACGACCAACATCAATCTTCATTCGGATTTTGAAACAATGGTAAAATATGGTTGGATTTAAGGCTCAGATGTATCAGAGTCCTACTATGAATTCTCTTGCAAATGGGTTCAATCTATGATATATCATGGTCGTTGATTTCTACTCTGCAATGAACAACGTTGATCTCTTGTCAGAGTTATACTATGAATAATGATCTTGTCGGACTAAGAATGATTATGAGCCAGCATAGATGCCACATCATGTCCACGTCAGTCGCACGACACCCAACACCCGTAGAAGATGTCGCGTGAAAGACACGTGAGACAAAGAAGTTGTAGGTAGTAAATATGCCACGTGTCATCCTTCATACAGTGTCGCGTAAATACTAGGACAATGCCACGTAAATACTAGGACAACTCCATGACAACAAGCAAGTGTAACCCAATGATTGCACCACGTGTCATAAGCAGATTTGGCCACGTACAAAGGTGACAAGAAGTCTGACGATAAAGGAAACTATGAATTAACATTAATCATTGATCTATCAGAGCCATAGTGAAGAGATCTGACTGTCCATCATAGTGCTTGAGTGTGAGGACGCATTGACACTCCAAAAAAAGAAGCTATGATTCAATAGGGACCATTGATCTATTAGAGCCATAGCTATCAGAGGAGGAACATTGATAGAGTAATTTGCACTTCGATATAAAGTTATCGAAGAATATTCCATTCTTGGCTTTGATTTACGTGCTAACAAATTAGGAGTGCGGATAGTTATGTATAAGTCTTTCAGAGCCATTCCTGTTAGAGTGAAACAATTCACCCTTTTATTTACACTTTGAAGCAAAAGCATCGAAGAATATTCCTTTTCTTATATCAATTTCTGTGTCGAAGGTCAAAGTTTGAAAAGGTTAGGGGCATGGAGTCGAAGCTTATCAATCAACGTTAAAAAGATTGGGGAAGTTGAACAACTCTGATGAGAAGGGTATCAAAGAATATTCCCTTCCTCGAGAAAAGTGCCATCTTGGGAAAAATGAGTGATCTGGACAGTTGGTCAGCGTGCGAACAAGATGTGATGACAATTGTATATCTATGTGGATCCCACCTAGCCATCTTACGAAAGGATTGAGGATTGGAAGTTAACCATCGTGCATGTTGAGGGGGCGACGTATTTGGATCTTTTGATTTCATCCTACGAGGGTTATTGGATCCGTCGCAGTACTTGTCATCCGTCACAATACTCTGAGGTAGTGTTGAGTATTTCGAGGTCCATGTAGTCCAGATGAACATGATCATAGATCGACGATGGAGATTGAATGGAGATCTAGATCTGATGATTGTTGAGTGACAAGGATTTCGTTATATGTATTGTTGGATAAAGAACATATCGATGATCATGATTTATTCAAGGATCATATCGGACGACTCTTGAACATTAAGGTTTGTATGAGGAAATTGTGTGTGAGAGAAGGAAGCTAAATACCGGTTTTCATGGAGGGTTTGTAGCCCGACTTGATGGAGAGTCAATGGACCTGGAGCCGACTTGTTGAATATGATTTGGTTGAGAACAAATTCTTGGTGTATGAGCTTGAATATATAATGATGCCTGGATTGTGTTGATGGCATGTGTGTGTGTGTGCGATGAAAGAGGCATGAAGAGGTGTGAGGAGAAAAATATTCTGAGGCTTGCAAGAAACATTGGAAGTGATGAAGAAGGTCTAAAGTTTGAGAACAAAGAGTATGAAGCATGTTATTGAAGAAAATTAAGATATTTATGCAATTCAGGGTGGTAGGGTGGAGCAAGGAAAGATTGAGTTGGAGCTCAATCAACAAGTTGGTGCATGTTTTTAGATTGGCGCCTATGGAGGATTGGTGTCTTCGTCCATTTGCAGGTTGGTGCCTATAGAGGATTGGTGTCCTCATCCATTTGCAGGTTGGTGCCTCATTTATGAGTTGGTGCTCATAAGAGGATTGGTGTCCTCATTGACAATTATTCATCCATGAATTGATATTCAGTTATAAATGTTTTCAAGGCCTTCATAATATATGTTTGTAAAGGTGTTCATAATTGATTTCCACCTCTATGTTTGTAAATGTGTTGAATATTTTCTGTGATTATGATGAGTACATTTCTGGTATAACTAACTGCAAATATAAGTCCTTAAAATCATATCATAATAAAAGTATTAAAATCATACAAGACTGATTCACCCCCCTCTCAGTACTATTAAAAATTTCAGCAATTGGAATTAGAGCGAGGTTCCTTCATCAACAATCTAACCACTGGAAGGCATATCCCATCAGGTCACATGGATAAACGAGAAAGATTATCTTAGCAAATCTCCATACTTTGATGGAACAAATTATGCCTTCTGGAAAATTAGAATGAGAGTGTATTTGCAGTCACTAGGGTATGATGTCTGGGAATCAATCAAGAATGGTTATGAAACCCAACAAATCCACTTTTTGATATAGGTGCAAGGAAGCTCGATCACAACAATGCAAAATCCATGAATTCAATTTTGGAAGGGTTATCAAAATTAGAATTCACCAAAGTTATGCGTTGTAAATCAATAAAGGAGATGTGGGATAAACTGCAGAACACCCATGAAGGAGATGATACAATCAAGCAAGAAAAGATATAAACTCATAGGAATCAATTTGAAAACCTGAAGATAAATGAAGAAGAAAACATCGCAACAAACCTTTTATGTATGGATGAAATTGTAAACATCATCAAAGGTTTGGGGGAAATGATTGATGAGCAATTAATTATGCAAAAAGTACTCATGTCACTTCCTATGAGATGCAATCCTAAGATATCAACTCTTGAAGATAGAAACAAATTTGATAAATCAACAATGGATGATTTGCATGGGATTCTTATAGCCTATGATATGTGAATAGGAAAATAAGAAGTACCTAAAAGAGAAGCAACATTCAAAGCCTCAAAGAAGACCAACAAAAGAAAATAAATATCAAGTGACAACTCCAATGATGATTATGTTGTAGAAGACGCCAACTTTGTGAGAAGGGTCCAGAGAGGAACCAAAAAAAATAAAGGTAAGCTTCCTTTTAAATGTTTTAATTGTGGTGAAGTAGGACACTTTGTTTCCAAATGCCATCATAATAAAAACATGGACAACAAAGATAAGGATAATTTTAACTCTAATGAAAGAAGAAAGGGTAAAAGTCAAAGGAAAAAATACTTCCAGAAGAAAAAGAAGAATCTCGACTCCAAAGAGAACAACGATTTATCTTTTGAAAGTGATGAAGAGATGGAAGAAGATGTTTTGTCCATGGCCCAAGAAACATAGTCCAACGAAGATGAAGACAATAATATTGTCCTAGAGATTGGAGAAAATGAAGATGTGGATGTTGATCTTGAACAAGAATTACTCTGTGTCATAGATGAAATAAAAAGGCTCAGAAGAAAGAATAAATAGTTGAAGGAAGAATTGTCACATAATTTTGATCTAGTTTCTCAACTAGAAGAACACAAGAAATTTGAAGAGGAAATAATGAGTCAAATACAAAACAAAGAAGAAGATGGCAAGAAACTTGAAAAATAAAATGTTGTCTTAATGAAGGAAATCGATGTACTTATAGTTGAATTTAACAATAGTAAAAAAAATTGAGCAAAGTTCCATGATATTAGACAATATGCTCAATAACCAAAGATCACCATTCGACAGAACTAGACTTGATTACAATCCCAACCACACATTACAAAAAACCAAGAAAGAACCCAAGAGTTATGCTACGACCCTTATCAATCCCATTGAATGTAATAAGAACATCAATGAAGCAAACCCTAACCAACAGATGTTAGTTGTCCTGCATAGGAAGAATGAATTCAGAAAGGTGATGACACCAAGAAGACCTACTATGAACATGTATGAATATATATTTCTTGGTAACTATTTTTCATGCAACAATTTTGGACATAAGGCAATAGACTACATAGCATATCCAAGAAATGACCAAAGAAGAAACGAAGGCTTGTACAATGCTCCAAGAAATAATTATGTGAACAACAAAGTCAAAAATCATGTTGATAAACATAAACAAGAATTCATTTGCTCCATTTTTTAACTATGATATTGAATGCTATAAATGCCACAATTTTGGCCATAAAGCTCAGGATTGCATAAGTTGGACACATGCCCCTATTGAAAAACACACTGCAGTCAACAATACCACCAAAGTCTGGAAGAATAAAAAAGAAAGGAGCTCTCAAGAAGAATGTGATTTAGCAATGCATGCTCAATACAAAGAAAGTTGTTTGATCTAGGTGGATATTAGTGGCCACCCACCTATTCCAAATTCCAACTGGCTCATCTGGACAATTTTCAGTTCAACACGTTTCTCTGTAATGGGGGAATTTCTTTGTAATTGTGGGTTCTGCACTTATGGGGTTGTCCTGAAACCACACACAACATCCAAGTGGATATTGGTGGTCGCCCACCTATTCCAACTGGATTATTTTGGAAGTTTTCATGTCAGTGCATCTTTAGGTACTTCCAGGGCCGTTTTGGGGCTCTAAAAAATGTTTTCTTGGCTTTCCACAATCAAACTATAGACATAGTTAGAGTTTCATAGAACAATGCGTAGTTCTCGAAAATACCTTTCCAACGGGCTATCACACGCCTAAAATAGATATCGTATGCAAAAGTTACGACCCCATGAAGTTAATGTACTAACTTACCCCAACGGGGCCCACATGACTTTTGGTGCTTCATCTCCTAGGGTTAGGTTTTTGGATGTCTAGGGTGTTGGCATTCATGTTTATCATAAAAAGGCCTTCAGATCCTCATTGTAATCATCTTCTTATGAATGATCATAGCCGTCACATCTCCTCTAAGAGATAAAGATGCCACCATTCTAGAGAGTCTTGCACTCTGTATTTTTATAGTCTCGGTACATTTCTTTCATTAATAGAAATCATGTATTGTTGTATTTCTCTGTTTCTGACAATTTTTATGTGTATTTCATTGTAATATCTCTGCTTTCATTTCATTCTGAAAATAATCCAGATTAGTGTTATTAGAGTAGGTTGCTCTTGATCGTTTTTCAATGCATGTCCCCGATGAGGTCCAAGTATAGCAAGTTGGGTCTCGAGATTGTCTCTCTCGAGGAAAATCACTCTTGCACACCCAAGAAATCCTCTATGGAGGCATAAAATAAAAATGGTGGAGCAAAATATTCTATTAACTTGTTTCTTGAGCAAGCTATCGCGCGACAGAGGGACGAAATGATGGAGAATTTTTCCCACCTCATTCAATGCTTTCCGATAGCAATGGACACATATTCATCGAGTGACCACTTTGGAGGAACATATCCTTTCAAGGTACACTTTAATTTTGATATTCTCGTATTTGAAGGTCATATAGATGCAGATGCCTTAGAAAAATGGTTAAATATGCTAGAAGGTTATTTCTCTGTTCACAATTTTTTCGACAGGGAAAAGATCACCTTCGCACTCCTCAAGGCTCTCCCCCATGTTAAAAATTGGTGGGAAATTTATTGGAAGAAAAGTTCCACAGAGGAATCTGGAATATATGGGGTCGAGCCCACTTGGGATTTTTTGTGTGGATGCGTTCAAGGAAAAATACTACCCTGTTGATAACTATGAAGACCGGTACATGAGATGGACCACACTACGGCAAGAGAAGAGCCAAACAATGTCAGAGTTCACAAATAATTTCCATAACTTTCACACCAAGATGGGTATCAAAGACTCTTAGTGACATCTGGTTCTAAAATACCATGGGGATCTGCATAGGTACATCCAAACCGAAACAGATTTCCTAAGCATCTCATCATTGCGAGCTGCTTATCAATATGTTGTTAAAATCGAGTAGAAATTTAGGCACTAGTACAAATGGGAGTTTGGGTCTGCAAATCTGCAACAAACAATGGATGGTAAAGACAACCCTAACCTACAGCCTCCAGACAACCATTCCAAGACATAGGAAAAGAAGGGTAAAGGAAAGACAAATAATGACACTGGGAAGTGGTGTGAATTCCACAAAATCCCCTGGTACAACACTGATGAATGTCGCTCAAAACAGTCATTAGTGGCCGAGGTCAAAGACAAGGAGCCAAAGCCTGATTCAGAATATGATCCATAAAATATTGAAAACAAACAAATCATTGTCGCAGACCCCACTTCTACTGTCGCGATCGCAAAAATTCAACTGAAAGAACTAGTAGATCCTGAAGAGGGGGAGCGCCTCTTCCATTCACGGATGTGGGTGAAGGGGACCTCTTTGCATTTCATTGTTGATAGAGGTATCCAAAAGAGCCTCATCTTAGTTGAGGTTGTCAAACAATTGAGGTTGTCAAACAATTGGGGTTGTCAACAACACCACACCTGCAACCATACAATATCGGGTGGCTTCACCAGGGACAAGATCTCTGTGTCAGCCAATAATGTTGTCTGTCCTATGGCATCCATCCCTTCAAGGATGAGGTAGTGTGTGATGTTTCCCCACTTTATGTCTGTGATGTTGTTTTGGGCCAACCATATATGTGGAAACATCATGTTGTTTATAAGTCTTGATCCCATAGTGTCATTATTAATCTCTAGGGTCAGCTCTATAGGATACCAGAGGTAGTTCTGACTACTATTCCCCCAAAACAATGCCGCAAGGTAATCTCTCATACTACAAAATTCATCCTCTTCACAGTCTATTCAAAAGATGCACAGAAGGCCATTGCAAACACTGCAACCTCAACGCCTTCTATCCAACAGAAGCATATTTCAGATATTGTTTCTTCACCTACGATGGTGCCTACACAATGCCCCATCAAGCCTAGAGACAATAGGTTGGTGGAACAGATTCAACCCCGCCAACAACAGGTTCATGGAAAACTTCCATAGACCAAGTAACACAACTTTGCCAACAAGGTATGCAACTCACCAAGATTCAGATTCAGAAAATGATTTCCCCTCTTCCCTGGGCATTCAACGCAATGGAGACCATTGCTTCCTAAGGGGGGAGGATTGATCCAGGTGGATATTGGTGGCTACCCACCTGTTCCAATTTCCAACTGGCTCATCTGGACAATTTTCAGTTCAACACGTTTCTCTGTAATGGGGACATTTCTTTGTAATTATGTGTTCTGCACTTACGGGGCTATCCTAAAACCTTACACAACATCCAGGTGGATATTGGTGGTTGCCCAACTATTCAAACTGGCTTATTTTGGAAGTTTTCATGTCAGTACATCTTTGTTTACTTCTAGGGTTGTTTTGGGGATCTAAACAATGTTTTCTTGGCTTACCATAGTCAAACTGTAGACATAGTTAGAGTTTGATGGCATACTACATAGTTCTCAAAAAGACCTTTCCAATGGGTTATCACATGCCTAAACCAAATATCGTATGCAAAAGTTACAACCCTGAGAAGTTAATGTACTAACTTACTCCAACGGGGCCCACATGACTTTTGGTGCTTCATCTCCTAGGGTTAGGTTTTTGGATGTCTAGGGTTTTGACATTCATGTTTATCATAAAAAAGGTCTTCAAAACCTCGTTGTAATCATATTCTTACGAATGAGCGTAGCCGTCACATCTCTTCTGAGAGATAAAGATGCCACCATTCTAACAAGTCTTGCACTCTGTATTTTTACAATCTCTATACATTTCTTTCATTAATAGAAATCATGTATTGCTGTATTTCTCTGTTTCTGGCAATTTTTATGTGTATTTCATTGTAATATCTCTTCTTTCATTTCGTTCCAAAAATAATCCGGATCATTATTGGTACATAGACAATGGATTTTCAAGGTATATGATTGGTGATGAAAACAAATTCCTTAAGCTAAAGAGAGAGAAGGGATGAAATGCTTCATTTGGAGACAATACATTTGCCAAGATAATTGGGAAAGGTAAAGTCAGCCTTGGAAGTCATAAGGTCACATAAAAAAATGTTCTGCTAGTTGAAGATTTAAAGCATGACCTTCTAAGTGTCAGTCAATTACGTGACTAGGGACACACACTCCTATTTAACTCCCAGGAATGTAGAATAAGAAAATAAGACACTAAAAGATTGGTAGCAACAACAATCAGAATTCCAAACAATGCATACATTCTAAATAAAATTAATAAAGAATTATGTTGTGTGGGACAAACATTTGAAGTTGGTTATGGAATAATGGAATGGGATATTTAAGTTTTGACAACTTAGTTAAGGTCAGTAACTACTAGGAAATAAGAGGAATGCAAAAAATCATCAAGCCCTCAAACACAATTTGTAAACATTGTCAACATGGGAAACAAACTAGAGTGAGATTCAGAACCAAGGAATATTCAACATCAAGACCATTAGAACTCATCCACATTGATCTCTGTGGGCCAACCAAAACACAAAGTCTACAAGGTAATCGTTGCTTCATCTTGTTCATTGATGATTACACAAGAATGACTTGGGTAGTCTTCCTCAAACATAAATCAGAAACCTTTGGGAAATTTAAAGCATCCAAAGCATTAATTGAAAATGAAACAGACTTGAAGATCAAATGCATGAGATCAAATAATGGAGGGGATTTCACATCATATGAGTTTAATTAATTTTGTGAATATCATGGGATAAGAAGACAATTCTCAGTTGCAAGAACTCCACAAAAAAATGGAGTTTTTGAAAGGAAGAACAAGACTGTGCAAGAAATGGCAAGAACAATGCTAAATCAAGCCAAACTGTCAAATATATTTTGGAAGGATGCAGTCTACACAGTTGTCTATATTATGAACATAGTACAAATCCGAGCTAACAATGACAAAACTCCATATGAATTATGGAAATGCATGCTAGCTAATGTCAAACACCTTAATCTCTTTGTAAGCAAATGCTACATAAAAAGAGATGACGATAACCTTGGAAAATTTGACTCTAGATATGATGAATGTATTTTCCTTGGTTTCTCTTCTCAAATAAAATATTATAGATGTTTAAATATGATATTAGACAAAATTGTTGAAGGTGCAAATGTGTGAGAGGATGATGAAAAGGTTGGAAGGATCATGATGCAAACAAATGACCAGCCAACAATAAGAAGCTATAGTAAAGAATATAAATACAATGAGGAAGATAATGTAGAAGAAGAAGAAGAAGAGAAAGGAAATGAGGAATATAATGCAAAAGAAGAAGCATAATCTCCTAGAAAAGACACAAAGACTCCCTCAAGGTATGTTCAAAAGAATCACCCTGAAGAATTGATTCTTGGAGAGAACAACAAAGGTGTCCAAACAACAAGGAAATCGATAAGATCACCAAAACATGCAAACATGTCTCTATTGTCTAAAATAGAACCCAATAAATTCGAGGAAGCTAGCAAAGATAAAAAATGGGTTAATGATATGAATGAAGAATTAGATCAAATTGAGAAAAACGAAACTTGGGAGTTAGTTCCAAGACCAAAAGACAAGAATGTAATTAGCACCAAGTGGGTTTTTCGGAACAAACTGAATGAGGATGGACAAGTAGTGAGAAATAAGGCAAGGATTGAATGCAAATTATATGCTCAAGTTGAAGGGGTAGAATTTGAAGAAACTTTTTCTCCAGTAGCCAGACTAGAAGCCATTAGAATATTTCTGGCATTTGCAAGCTACAAGAGTATCAAAGTATATCAATTGGATGTTAAATTTTTATTTCTAAATGGAAATTTGGAAGAGGAAGTATTCATTGAACAACCTAAGTGTTACCCATGATTTTGGTCATCATGATGATGTATTGATGATGGTGTATTCAAGCTCTTCATTAGAACTTTCTCCTGAGAAAAGTTACCTTCATCTCTTTCCAGAAATCACATTTTTTAGGACTGTTCGCATGCTGCTAGTATACTTGCTTGCGAGAATGCATGATTCTCGCAGGCTGCCTTAAGCCAGGGTGCGAGAAGTTTGTACTGTGTTGAACTGCTAGGGTGCGAAATCTTTCTAAAGAAGGGAAAAAGATGAATTCTTGAAGCTTCTAGAAGGGAATATTCTAGAAGGATGAGATGGCATTCGAATGGTTATCCTAGTACTGGATTCCCTGATATTTTGGGATCATTCTTATCCAGGTAACCAATTCATTCTCTCCTATATATTGAGTGAATTCTCATGGAAAAGGTTAAGCAAACAAGGTTAAGAAAGATTCATTGGAGAATTGGTGAAAGATTGTGTGAAGGACTGATGCTACAACAGCTAAGAACTACAACAAGTTTATCAAAGGTGGTTGATCTTCTTCATGCAAGTGAGCAAGTGTGTGTGTCGGAGCCAAGGGCCATCGAAAGGAATTTTGCAACATCGAGGCTCAGGTTGTAATCTTTACTTTCCATCAATATGATACAGTAATATGTCCCTTTCCCATAAAGCTAGTTCTACTTTATTGTATAACTCCTTGATCATATACATAGATTGACTGTTGAATAGATTGTGCTTTCTTCACTTCG
>SNQJ01S0097313.1:14914-37032 GCA_010110895.2 Picea sitchensis
CAAGGCTCAGGTTGTAATCTTTACTTTCCATCAATATGATACAGTAATATGTCCCTTTCCCATAAAGCTAGTTCTACTTTATTGTATAACTCCTTGATCATATACATAGATTGACTGTTGAATAGATTGTGTTTTCTTCACTTTGGTTGGTTTGTATTGTTTTGGTATTGACTATGCGAGAGCACTGGAGCGAAGCGGGAGCAAAAAATACCAAAGGAAGCGATCATAAGGTATGTTCTTTGTTCTTGCCTCCTATTTAATTCAATAGTTAAAATCTAGGGAAAGAGTCATATTCTGTCTTGCTTTGTTCTAGATCCAGGTGGATCTAGGGAGATCAGTTTGTGTCCGCACTTACGGATTTATCCAGTAACACTAAGGGATTTCAGGTGGCAAAAAATCAAGATTATGTGTGCAAATTGAAGAAATCCCTCTATGGTCTAAAGTAAAAACCTAGAGCTTGGTATTTGAGGCTTTATAAGTAATACAAGAGAGGAAATGCAGAAAGTAATATTTACATCAAAGAAGAAAATGGAAATATAATTATCATTGTGGTCTATGTAGATGATATCATATTTGGAAGTGACTCTGATCATCTAGGTCAAATGTTTTCAAAGAACATGCAAACATAATTTGAGATGTCCATGTTGGGTGGGTTGTCCTTCTTTCTAGGTATGCAAATATCTTAGTGAAATAAAGGCATATTCATTTGATCCGTATATATGAGTGGAATGAAATGAAACCATAGATTTATAATGTGAACAAAGATACACAGTGAACAATAATAGAGATACATTAAAACTTGACTTCTATTAAATAAGAAATATGTTGATAACTGTAAAATGGAGACTGAAACAAGCTTGCTAGAATGGTGGTAGCTTATCTCTGAGAAGAGATGTGATGGCTATGCTCATTCACAAGAATATGAGTACAATGAGGATCTAAAGTATTTTTTACAATAAACATGAATGCCAAAACCCTATACATAAAAAAACCTAACCCTAGGAGATGAAGCCCCAAAAGTCATGTGGGCCCTGTAGGGGTAAGTTAGTACATCAACTTCCCGGGGTCGTAACTTTTGCATACGATCTTCATTTAGGGAACACAATAGCTCATTAGAAAGGAATTGACGAGGATGCTCATTTAGGGGGATCAATCATAGACTTTGGATATAATTTAGGTTCATGATCATGAAAAAGCATCATTTAGGCCCCAAAATGGCCTCAGAAGTTCAGGAACCGAAAAACTGCTAAAAATAGTAAGTTGCCAAAAAACTATTTTGAGCCAGTTGGAAAAGGTGGGCGGTCACCAAGATCTTCCTGGATCAATCCTCCCCAATTAGGAAGCAATGGTATCCATTGCGTTGAGTGCCCCCATCAGATGAGGAAATTTCTATTGAATTTGGCCCTGGGTGAGCCACTTGCCTTGGTGTAGAAGCTGCCCTTCTTTGACAACTTGATAAAGCTGGATCCTCTACTAGCGAGTTCCATTGAACTATGTGTATATGATACGATTAATGTATTATTGTTCCATGTAGTCAAATTTGAGCTCTGTTGGTGTCAACTATTGTGCTATCGCTGAGGTGTCCAATAATGGTGGAAAATAAGGCCTAAGGATGTCCACATTGAACACTGGGTGAAAGCCAAGGAAGGGGGGACGGTTTAGCTCAAAATAATTGTCACCCACAACCTTGGTGATGGTGTAGGGTCCACAACAGATTGGACGAAGCTTCTGATGAGAACCTGTAAGGCGTTCTTTCTGCAAGTGTAACTAAACTTTGTCTCCCACCTGAAACTGGTGTGACACTTGGTGTTGATCATGGCGCTGCTTGTACTTGGAATTGTTCTTCTATAAAATATCCTAAACCCATTGGTAGATGTGTTGGATCAACTCAATGAAACAGATGGCTTTTTCAACTCCAGTTGGAGTATGCGACGAGTCTGCCTAGGTGGCTGCAAGGGGTAGTGCAACATCCATGGGACCCAATGGTTGAAATCCAAACCCCTCCTGAAAGGGGATGTGGCCGGTTAATCCAGGTGGATATCAATGGCCACCCACCTATTCCAACTGACTCAAAACAATCTTCTGGCGATTTACTATTTTTAGCAGTTTTTCAGTTCCTAAACTTTTGGGGCCATTGTGAGGGCCTAAATGAAGTATTTTCCAGATCAAGCACCTCAATGATAGACAACGGATCTCATTGAGCCCCCAAAATGAATCTCCTCAATGATACCTTTCTAACAAGCTATCGTGTGCCACAAACAAAGATCGTATGCCAAAGTTACGCCCTCGAGAAGTTGATACACCAAACTACCCAAAACGGGGTCCACAAAATTGTTGGATTTTCATCTTCGGGGGTTAGGGTTTTGGATTTTATTTATGTTAAAAAGGCCTTTGGAGCCTCATCATAACAATGATATTCTTGCGAATGTGAACAACCGTCACATCTCTTCTCAGAGATAAGTTGCCACCATTCTAGCGAGTCTTTCACTCTGTATTTCTACAGTTTTGTACATTTCACTCATTAATAGAAATTGTGTATTGCTATATCTTTATGTTTATGGTTATATATATTATAAATATTTGTTATATTATTGGATATCTGATATATCTTTGTACATTTCTTTATTATATCTCCGCTCTCATTTCATGTCGAAAATAATCTGGAACAATGGTATCATAGCAAACTGCTCTTGATTGTTTTTCAGTGCATGTCCCCAACGAGATCCGAGTACAAAAAGTTGGGCATCGAGCTTGTCTCTCTTGAGGAAAATTTCTCTCGCACACCCAAGAAACCCTCCATGGCAGAAGAAAATAAAAATGATGGAGCATAAGATTCTATTAATTTGTTACTTGAGCAAGCTCTCATGTGATAGAGGGACAAAATGATGGAGAATTTTTCTCCCATCCTTCAACACCTGCCGATAAAAACATGCACATATTCATCAAGTGGCCACTTTGGAGGCACCTCTCCTTTCAAGGTACACATTAATTTTGATATTCTTGTATTTGAAGGACAGATAGATGCAGATGTCCTAGAAAAATGGTTAAATCTGCTAGAAGGTTATTTCTCTGTTCATAATTTCTCCGACAAGGAAAAGATCACCTTCGCACTCCTTAAGGCTCTCCCCCATGTCAAACATTGGTGGGAACATTACTGGGAGAAAATTTCCACAGAGGATTTTGGAATATATGGGGCCGATCCCACTTGGGATTTTTTTGTGGATGTGGTCAAGGAACAATATTACCCCATTGGAAACTATGACAACCAATACATGAGATGGACCACACTGCGGAAAGAGAGGGGCCAAGCAGTGTCAGAGTTCACCAATACCTTCCATACCTTGCGCACCAAGCTAGGTATCAAAGGTTCCGAGTGACATTTGGTTCTTAAATACTATGGGGCTCTACATAGATACATCCAAACTGAAATGGATTTTCTGGACATCTCATCACTGGGTGTTGCTTATCGATATGCTGTCAAAATTGAGCAGAAATTTAGGCACCAGAACAAACGGGAGTTAGGGTCTGCAAATCTGCAACAACCAAAGCATGATAAAGACGACCCTAACAAACAACCCCCTGAAAACCAGTCCAAGCCACATGAAAAGAAGGGTAATGGAAAGATGAAGAAGGACACTGGAAAATGGTGTGATTTCCATAAAATCCCTTGGCACAACACCGATGAATGTCGCTCAAAATAGTCATTGGTGGCCCAGATCAAAGATAAGGAGATGAACCCTGATTCATAATATGATTCAAAAAACTCTGGTAGAAGACAGATCATTGACACAGATCCCACTGCTACTTTCACGACTGCAAAAATTCAACCAGAAGAACCAACATATACTGAAGAGGAGGAGCGCCACTTCCATTCACATATGTGGGTGAAGGGGACCCCGTTGCATTTCATTGTTGATAACATAAGCCAGAAGAACCTCATCTCAGCAGAGGTAGTCAAACAATTGGGATTTTCGACAACACCACACCCGCATCCATACAACATCGGGTGGCCTCGCCAGGGATGAGAGCTCTGTGTCAGCCAACAATGTTGATTGTCATATGGCATCCATCCCTTCAAACATGAGGTATCATGTGATTTTTCCCCACTGGATGTCTGTGATGTTCTGTTGGGTCAGCCATATATGTGGAAGCGTCATGCTATTTATGAGTCTCGACCTTGTAGTGTCATTGCTACTCTTGGGGATCATATCTACAAGATACCAGAGGTAGTTCCAACTTCTGTACCACCTAAACAATGCCTCAAGGTAGTATCTCATACTACAAAATTTGGCTTCTTCACAGCCTATTCAAAAGCTGAACAAAATAACACCATTGCAGCCTTAGTCCAAGCACCTTTTGTCCAACAGAAGCATGTCGACAAGATTGAAGCAAAGCACAAGGATTCCTTCTACACAGATTCATCTCATGTAGACAAACTGGTTAAAAAGGTCCAACCCTTCCAACCAAAGGTTCGTGACAACCTTCAACAAGCTAAGCAACACAACTTCTCTAGCAAGGAAAGCAACTCATCAAGATGCAGATTCAACAAATGATTTTCCCTCTCCCCCGGGCACTCAACGCAATGGAGACCATTTCTTCATAAGGAGGGAGGATTTATCCAGGTGGATATCGATGACCACCCACCTATTCCAACTGGCTGAAAACAATTTTCTAGCAATTTATTAATTTTAGTAGTTTTTTGGTTCCTAAACTTTCGGGGCCATTTTAAGGGCCTAAATGAAGTATTTTTTTGATTGATCACCTCAATGATAGATGAAGGCTCTCATTGATCCCCCAAAATAAATCTTCTTGACGATGCCTTTCCAACAAGATATCTTGCGCCCCAAACGAAGATTGTATGCCAAAATTATGTCCCCAGGAAGTTGATACACCAAACTACCCAAAATGGGGTCCAAAAAACTGTTGGATTTTCATCTTTCGGGGTTAGGGTTTTGGATTTTATTTATGTTAAAAAGGCCTTTGGAGCCTCATTTTAAGAATCATCTTCTTGTGAATGTGAGTAGCCATCACATCTCTTCTCATAAATAAGCTGCCACAATTTTAGCGAGTCTTTCACTCTATATTTCTACAGTTTTGTACATTTCGCTCATTAATAGAAATTGTGTATTACTGTATGTCTTTGTTTATGGTTATATCTATGATAAATATCTATTATATTATTGGATATATGATATATCTCTTTACATTTCTTTATTATATCTCCATTTCATGCCGAAAATAATCTGGATCACCGATTGAGCTATGTATGGATCTGATGTAGTTGTGTTGAACATAGGGAAGAATCTCAACCCAAGTGTGGGGGTGATTGGAATTGTACATGTGCAGGATGTGCACAATCATCCAGTTTATGACCTCGGTTTGGCCATTCATTTGGGGGTGGAAGGCAGTAGACTTGGTGAGCTTGGTGTCCAATAGTGACCAGAGGCTCGACCATAATGTGCTGAGGAATCGACTATCCTAATCTGAGATAATGGTTTGTGGGATCCCAAAGTGTACCCACACTCATTCAAAGAAGAGATTGGCAGTGGCCTCCGCTGTGATGCTCTTCTTGTAGGTGACCAGAATCACCATCTTGGAAAAGTGATCAACAACCACAAAAACACATTAATTTCCTCACTTGGTGGATGGAAGGCCCAACATGTAGTCCATTGAGACGGATTCCTAGGGCCTGTCAGGAGTGGGCAGAGGAGTGTACATGCCTTGTTTCTCAGTGGCCAATTTGGAAATATCGCAGGCAATGCAAGACCAGATATACTTACTGACATCTTGTTGAATTTTCTATCAATAGAAATGTCAATGCAACACTTCCATTGTCTTTTCCACGTCGAAGTGTCTTGCAACCCAACTATAGTTGGATTCCCAAATCAGCTTCACTTGCTCGCTTGATGGAACACAAAGATGGCCCAGATGGCACAACATCACGTCCTGAAGATGGAAATTAGTGACAACTGTGTTTTCTCCCAACATCTGGTAGGTGTTGGTGAAGTCAGGATCTGTCTCATAGAGGTGGGGTCGTCCGAGGGTCTCATGGACGCAAGATTCTAGCACTGTGGTGAGTGTCGCGACTAGAGGTCAGCTGAGGAAATCAACGACTCGGTTGGTACTTCATGTTTTATACTTGATATTGAGGTGGAATTGTTGTAAATATGTGGACCACTTATGATGGAAGTCATTCTAAAATTTTCCTTGTGTCTGCATGAACTACAATGACTTATGATCTGTGTGGATGACTTTCTCCTTCCCGAGAATGTAATGCCTCCATTGGCGGTAGACTTTCACAATAGAGTACATTTCTTTGTCACAAGTAGGGTACTTACAAATGACATCTGATAATGTCTCACTACGTTGAGTGAGGACTACGCCCACAACATAGTCTGAAGCATCTGTCTCGATCTCAAAGGGTTGTTGCAGGTCTGGTAGTGAAATCACTAGGGTTGAGCACAAGCATTGTTTCAGATCATTGAACTGTTTCTATTGGGACAAGCCCCACACAAATTTTTCTTACCACCACCCCTGGTTATTTAGCTGAGGGCCCATGCAATATGGGAGAATCCCAACACAAACCTGCAATAGAAATTAGCAAGACCTAAGAAGATTTGAAGCTCAGTGAGCATGGTTGGGGCTGGCCAGTCATGGATGACTTGGATATTGGTTGGATAAACATCCACACCATGTGCATCAACAATGTAGCCTAGGTACTGGACCCTATCCATGCCAAAGGATCATTTTTCCAAGTTGGTGTATATCTTGTGCTACGGTAGAGTGTGCAGAACCTGTTGAATATGATGCAAGTGTTATTCCCAAATCTTTTTGTAGATGAGGATTCCATCCAGATACACCACCAAAAAATAATTAGTGAAAGGCCACAAGATATCCTCCATAATGCTCATGAAATTTGCTAGGGTATTTGTTAGATCAAAAGAAATGACCATCCATTCAAAAAGACCTTCTTTTGACTTGAAGGCAGTTTTTCATACATGTGTATGCTCTATTGGGACCTGAAGGAAGCCAGACTTTAGATCAATCTTACTGAAGTATTTGGCCCCCTTTAGTTGATCAAGGAGATCGCTGATTCAAGGAATTGGGTATCAGTTCCTGACTGTGATTTTATTTAGGGCTCGATAATCAATGCATAGTCGTCATGTCCCATTTTTCTTCTGCACTAGCACGTTTGGGCTTCCATAAGGTGATGAGATGGGTTGAATGTGACCCTTGTGGAGAAATTCTTAGATCTGATGCTTGATCTCCTCATTTTCTAGTAGAGAGTGACAATAGACTGGCCCATTGGGTAGTGGTGCATCGAGGGTCAGATCAATGGGATGCTTGATCTGACAGTGCATAAGTACCCTAGTAGGTGATGAGAAGATGTCTTTGTATTCTTCCATGACCTTATACACTTGCTTATGCTATGTGGAGAGGTTGGGCGTAGAGGCCATGGATGTGGCTGCAACATTTTTCTCACTCTGAGAGCGAATCATAAACAAGACAAACTTCCTGGTATGCGAAATGACCTTCCTGCATTGCTTGGCAAAGATCAAGGAAATAACATTAGGTGGGACTACCTCGGGTATCCTGTACAATTTCATGTTCAAAGTGATAATAACACTGTGAGGCCTAGACTCATATACAACATGACATTGCCATAAATAAGGTTGGCCCAAAAGAACATCACAAACTTCAAGGGGAGAAACATCACACAACACCTCATCTTTGAATGGCTTGATGTCGTACAACAAGCGACACTGTTGGCTGACGCGAAGACCATTTCCTTGACGGAGCCATATAATGGTGTAGGGTTGCGGGTGCAGTGTTGTCAGCAGGTCCAACTGCTTGACGACCTTTGCTGAGATGAGATTCTTCTAGCTACTGCTATCAACTATGAAGTGCAATGGAGTGCCTTTCACCCACATCTGTGAATGAAAGAGGTGCTCGCCTTCCTTTGGCTCATCAAGTTCATCGGATTGGGTCTTGATGGTAGAAATGGTGGCATTGGGCTCTACGTCAATGATATGTCTCCCCTTTTTTGGTTCTAACTTAGAGCTGGAACTTGCATCTGATTCAGAGACTTTTACCTCAACTACTAATGAGTGATTTGAGCAACAATAAACATTGTTATGCCAGGGGATCTTATGGAAGTCGCACCACTTCCAAATATATTTCTTCATCTTCCCATTGTCCTTCTTTACTTGCAGCTTGGACCGATTGTCCTAGGTTTCCCATATTTTCTAAGTACTTTGTTCTATGGTTTGGGGCTTCCCTTTCACTGCTTCTACTGTGAGGGGTTCCCAGAACCAAACTGTCGCATCTTTGACGCCATATCGATAGGCTGCTCCCAAGGATGAGATGTCCAAAAAATACATTTATGTCTTGATGTATCTATGCAGGCCATCGCGGTACTTGAGCATTAGATGTCACTTAGAATATTTGATACCCATCTTGGTGCGCAAGGTATGGAAGACATTGGTGAACTCTGGGACTATTTGGTCTCGTTCCCACCACAATTTGGTCCATCTTGTATACAAGTCGTCATAATTTCCAACATGGTAGTATTTTTTCTTAATATAATCCCTGAAGGAACCCCAAGTGGGTGCAACTGAAAATAATGTGGATCCCTCTATTTACTTTTGCTCATAGAAAGTCTCCCACCAATATTTGACATGGGGAATGACCTTGAGGAGTGTGAATGTAATCTTTTCTCTATCGAAAAAGTTGTGGATAGAAAAATACCCTTCTAGAAGGTTTAACCATTTATCTATGACATCCACATCTATTTGACCTTCAAATATAGGAATATCAAAATTGATCTGTACCTTGAAGGGGGTGGTGCATCCGCTTGAGATGGATGTGTCGCTTGTCAACAACCGTCGAAGGATTTGTGTGAAGCTATCCATCATCTTGTTCCTTTGTCGCTCAAGGGATTCCTTGAGAATTTTTTTGAAAGGAGATCATGTCCCATCATCTTTCTTTTCACCTACCATGGATGGTTTCTTGGGCATGAAAGAGAATTTTTCCTCAAGAGAAACAAGCTAGAGATCCAACTCTCTATACCCTGACCGCGTCGAGGACATGCATTAAAAAAACAACAAGGAGCAGACCGCTCTGATACCATTGATATGAATTTATGAGCATAATTAAATGAAACCACAGATTTATAATGTGAACATAGAGGCACAGTAAAAATAACAAAGATAAAATAAAACTTGATTTTTATTAAATAAGAAATACGTCGAAAACAAAAAAATGCAGACTGAAACAAGATTGCTAGAATGGTGGCAACTTATCTCTGAGAAGAAATATGACTGCTACACTCATTCGTAAGAAGATGATTACAATGAGTATCTGAAGGCCCTTTTACAATAAACATGAATTCCAAAACCATATACATAGGAAAACCTAACCCTAGGATATGAAGGACCAAAAGTCATGTGGGCCCTGTTGGGGTAAGTTAGTACATCAACTTCCCAGGGTCGTAACTTTTGCATACGATCTTTGTTTAGGGAGAATGATAGCTCGTTGGAAAGGTATTCATGAGGAGCTTCATTTAGGAGGCTCAACCAAAGAATTTTAATATTATTGAGGTGCCCGATCATGAAAAAGTGTTGGTTAGGCCCTCAAAATGTCCCCGAAAGTTCAAGAACCGAAAAACTGCTAAAAATAGTAAGTTGCCAAAAAACTATTTTGAGCTAGTTGGAAAAAGTCGGTGGCCACCAAGATCCTCCTGGATCATAATTTTTCAGAAAAAATACATTAAGGAGATGTTGAATAAGTTCAATATGGAATATTGCAATCCTGTCAGTACTCCTATGATAACAGGTTGCAAGCTGAGTAAGGATGATGAATCACCATAAGTATATCACACCATGTATAGATCAATGATTGATATCCTTTTATATGTAATTGCATCAAGGCCTGATGTTATGCAATTTTTTGGATTGGTATCAAGATTTCAATCTGCACCAAAGGAATCACATGTGATGGCAGTCAAAATAATTCTCAGATACTTTAAGGGAAAAATGGATTTTGGACTGTGGTATCCAAAAAAAGAGAATTTTACTCTAACAACATACATTGATGTAGATTGTCTAGACAATGTTGATGAAAATAAAAGCACAAGTGTGTTGACGGGCGAAAATGAACACTCGCCAACTGGAAGAGTGGATCCGGTCCGGGGTTGTCTAAATAACCCAAGCCGTTTGGGATAACCCACCCTGACGGGTTTAGTGGCTCCGTTAGCCGATATAAGTCCTAGAAAAACAAAAGAAAACTACTCTAAATGAACTAATCTAAATGAAAATATCAATTAAAACAAACTAATAAACAAATCTGAACTACTAATATATACAATTTACTATCTAATACTATAATAACTCTACGAAATTAAACATTTAACTATCAACAGAATTAAATCTTAATCACAAATGTACAATATTTACAAATTACAGATTTAAATGAAAACCTGCAAAAATCATTTGTAAACTGTCCTAAGACAGCGAGACCATTGTTTTTTGATTTTTATAATTTTATAAGAAAGAAATTGAATAAAAACTATCTAAGCTAAGAAACTAAAATAATAATTCTAACTATGAATCTAAACTATATATATATCTAACTAAACTACTTAAATAACACTAACAAATTAATTATTAAACAAAATATAACAAACTGACCTGAAGTAACGCTTCAGGTTTGTCCTGTGTATGATGGTTGATTCAGCTGTTTGGTGGGAGGAAAACCGCGCCAGACTCTCCACGAGCTTCTCGTAAATGAAAGCTATTGTGCTCTTCAAATATAAATAACAGGACAAACAAGACATAAAAATTACAGCAATCTTATAATTTACAAATCGTCACAGCTAGATAAATCTGTGTGCAAAGACTTGTACAAAGTGATTCATTTAACGAAAAAGGTAAACCTGTAATTCATTAAACTGAAACAAACTAATTGCTGTATTTTTAAATAAGAGAGATCAGATATGGACAGCATATAAATCAAATCACATCAATATGCAAAGAATTATGATAGCTAAAGTAGTCAATAATTAATTGCAAACTGATATGCAGAAAAATTGAAACAAAAGTTTGATATATTGAAAGCGAAAGTTGTTACAAGACGTCAAATTTCATCTCAGTCTGAATCATAAATCCATAGTCTGGTTCTCTCCACAGTGATGATGATTTATTACAAAAAATTGACAAGTATTTAAAGACTTCCCACAGGGTAAAACATCCCTGTGGGAATTATCAAAACAGTTTACAAAAATCTGAGGATAATATCCCAAATATCTATTTCTGACTCAAGCTAACAACCTAAAACAAAACCATATCCAAAGTATCTCCTAAACTGCCATAGCATGCCCATTTGATCATTGTAATTCGTATGCACCTGGAAGAAGAAAAAAATAGAAAAGTTTAAAAGATATTTTATTGATATAATTGACAAAAATCTAATTTTTAAGACTAGCTACAGAATCTTGCGATTCTGTAGCTGGTCTAAATTGAACACAGAGTCATTTCAAAACCAATTGAAATCTTAAAGAATATATTCAAACTATTGAACAATATTTGATTGCTAATTAGAAACCAAAAGAATCATTCAAATCGACACTTGTATGCAAATTGGAACAGACTAAATCGTGGTCAACCGAATGATGGAGATGCATGCACTCTGTTCAATTTGTTATCACCAATTTGGGGTAAATAGAACCGCATTAGATAATTCAACAATAATAAAATGATTTTCATGAACCAATTGAAATCGACACAAACTGTAACTAGCTAAACAAATTTTCCATGTAATAGTTTATGTCGCCTCATCCATTAACAAAATCGTTTTTGAATCAAAATGAAATCAACATAATCATTTTTCAAATTGATATAACTATATTAAACATATACAAACGACCATACCAATTGTGGCACACAACAATAATTTGCAAATCAAATCAAAATAGGAACGAATCGAAACAGTTTGGGTTTGACACAATCGTTATGAATCAACACAGCTCCACGATTTTAGCAAATAGATCTTTTGCACAGGTCGAATGTAACCAGAATCAAAACGAGAATATCAATACAAAACAGATTCGTTCCTGGCAAATCGAAGTCAACAGGGTTGTTTTGATTTTATTAGGAACAAATGAAACTAATCGAAATCAAACCAAATCGACTATCCTAAATCAGAGGAACATAATTGATTCAAAAAACAAACCAAACCGAATAAAAAACCAATCAATTGCTAAACTGGGCATGACAAAATCGCATAACCAAATCATAGCTACATTTGAGTTTAGTAAAATGAATCTACTGTACAGGAAACCGAATCATTTCAAATGTATTAAAACGAACAGAGCAAATTTGAAAGCAATACCCAATCGACTACTTCAATTCAAAACAACAAAATTATTCTAAAGCGAACCAAACCAAAATCAAAACCAATCATTCGCTTCTACTAATCTGAGAATAATAGAATCATATTAACTAAATCGTAGGTATGTCCAAGTTTAGCAAACAAATTTCCCACTCATGATTCATAACGAAATTGATTTGGTCAACTGAGAGAAACAAAATCATTTTGAATTAAAACGAACAGAGCTATAGAAAGCAAATCCAATCGATTATATTTATTCGAGACAACTCAAAAAAAACAAAATTCATATTGAAATTCATACCTGGACAATAAGAAACGGCTTCGATTATGATAATTTGGAATTGACGAAGGCTATTGCCGATTCGACATTCCTGAAGACAATCGAACCGGTGGTAGTTTGCTTCTTGTCATTAGCTTGAAACCTATCCCTTTCTCTCGACAGCACTGCGACTTGCTCCTCCAACGATTTGATCTTTGATTGCAATAAAGGAACGTTGGTGTAATAATGCTCTAGCCACACACTGCATTGGATGCATGATGTCTGTTCGGGTTTTGACACAACATGCGAGGGTTTGTTTAAGTCACCAACGTTTTCATTGTGCAACTTGATTCCCAGGTATTTAGGATTGTTTTTGAGACAAGGGGGTAAATTAGATACATAGTCATAGGGTTGCTCGGAGCATAGGCCATGGGAATAGCGGTACTCTTCAGCTAGGAAACGCTCGATATCGGAGTCCGAGTCCTCGCTCAGAACTATGGGATTTTGGTCGACGTTTGGCTTAGGTTTATTCCGAGCAAGTCTCGATATCAATCGAGCATTCTTCTTACCCTTGCTGTCGACAATAGGATTACCCTTGAATTTCTTACTCACAGGCTTCTTGACAGCCTCAGTCTTGTCTGTTATGATGTTAGGTAGGTTGATGTCAGGGAAAACTGAGGGTTTGGCAGGGGGTAGAAGAATATGAAAAGGCACGGGTGGCACGACCATAGTCTCACTAACCATGACTTTATCGATTTGGATAGACTCTGGATTAGCAAAACCATTTATGGATAGAAAGGCTTGCCAATTATCGCCATGAAGGTTTAAATGGTGGACGACGATGAGTCTAATCAAGCCATGATGAAACAAGATGCTATCATCCTTCTCGCGTTTGAACCTCTTAGACATCTTGTAAAGACTACACAAGAAGTAATGAGACATGTTCAAAGGATAGCCCATGAAATTCATCAATAACCGGACGTGATACAAAAAAACCAAGCCATACTGACCTTCACAGGTCACAAATTGTTTCACAATTACCAAAATATCATGCCACCTGGGTTTGAGGGTGGAAATAGGCATACCTTTATCACAGGAGACAACCTTCCTTGATACGAATAGTAATGTCCACGACACCTCATCAACTTTGGAGTTTTTAAACCATCTTTGACCCGTGGCTGCTAGTCCTGTAGCAGAGCTTATGAATTCTTCATTGAGTTCAAGCTGTATGTCACCTACTTTAGCCCTGCACCCGTCAAAGGTGAGGGCGAATTGTTGGGCAACCGAAAGGTTGAAGCCCTCGAACCTCTATATAAACACGAGCCAACCACTATTTTCTAAATATTTTCGAGCATTATCAAATAGTAACAAAGATTGGTTACCATTTGGCTCTACGTGCACCACCGGTGCCATAGATAGGAGCACACGGTGAGCGAGGTGAACGGGCCAGGGTTTGGACACAACATATGCAGGGATAGAACACTCACAAGCTTACTCGAAAACTAGCAAAGGTGAACCGGGATAGGGGGAAAACATTAATGACAAAACATGCAAAGGTGGTGGAGCTAGTTCAGCCCATGCACAATAGTCATATCACATAGTACAACCACCGGCGCATATAAAGTTCAAACCACTATGCATATCTTAAAAACCATGCCATTCAATCAATGAAACCTTATGGTAAATCGACCAAACATTTGCGCAAGCGATAATATTAGCATAGTTTTAAAACCAAAGCAATAATTCGAAATCACACCAAGGGTCCGATCATATGAAACATGTGTTATGTGAAACGATTTATACCAAGGGTCTAACCATAACACCAATGTGTTTTCATGAAACCAATGTGTTAAGGGAATCGATTAAAAACTATATAAATCAAACCACCAATGCATCACATACTCGATTAAAAGAATATCATCACAGTCTTGTAAAATGAAGTCATATTAACAAATAAAAATGCCAAATGAATAAGGATCTTGGAGTCTTGTCAATCGTATAATGATAAGTAAATTGGAAACGCAATGGTCATATCGACAAGAATGATTACAACAATTCAATGACGATTTTAATGTGACTTCGAAAACCAAGTTTTCACGCTTGTAGTCGTGAAAACAAGAACAAAGGTAAGTGTGCAAATAGTGCAAAAATAATAGTGTCGTTTTATTCGAGAATTGTGACAAAAATCAAGGTTTTCAAAACACTGGTGTAGGCAGCTTATAAGGATAGTAGAAAAATGTGAATTGGCTGCCAACAATGGCGACACACTGGTAGAAGCAGTTATCTCTACCAAAAGAACAAATTCAGATTGGGATAATGAGAAAAATTTTAACTAAAAACAACAACCAGAAAATCGTATAAACATCTTCATCAACCACATATTCCAGCAGTGTTTAAAGGATGAAAACTGATAATAGTCTTAAGGCAAGCGAGCCACGATATTAAAGATAAAATCTCCAATATTGTTGATAGAGCCACTGCTGCCAACAGGCGTCCATAGCCTCGACAGGGTTGCCATTTAACCCACTCTGATATCCGTATCCTGCCAAGAAGTTCCGGATCATAATAAAGGACATTTTAAGGTCAAGTGGTTTCTTATTTGCAAATTTTCATATACCCAACATTGCTTCGCTGCCAGCGGGCCTATTCAGTACCTCGACGAAGTTGTCTTGGCGCCATGCATTCATTTACCCGCTGCCAGCAGACCTGTTCAGCATCCCGACGGGTTTACAAGCACTTCCCATAGCTCTATTAATGATTTACTTTGTTTTTTAACAATATATAGTCGAGCGGGGTGACACTGAAAATTATGATATTTTAACATATTTTTTCAGACCTCAGCAGATTTTTTTTTTTTTTTTTTAGAACAGTCCTTTGTTAAGATCCAAAAATGGTTTATTTATAGAACCAACTTTCTAAGGCAGGGAGACATCTTCTGAGTTATTCCCTTAAGGAATAGGGACAACGTAAAAAGATAATATATGATCGTGACAGGCTTCACTCAGAGATCGAAATCAATTAACTTCTTTCAAACAACAGTTTTTTGCCAACACAGATGTAAATTTCAGAAGTATACAACTGATGTTTATACAATTTTTTTAGCAGTCATTTCAGTGAAGGAATTTTCTGTTTTCTTCGTCTGAATAGCTCAGTATGTAGGTATGTGTATTTCCAAAAACACAAACTGATAAACTCAAAGGAGAAATCGAAAACAAAACAACAAAAGAAAAGCAAACAAAGCAAAATATGTACATAGTATACAAAGGGTTGTCATCAAGCGAAATATCTTTTCAGAGCCTGGCCATTTACCGGATAGGTGTCAGGTTGCCCTTCTAGATTTTACAATAGGAAAGAGTTGGGACCCAACTTTTCAGCAATTAAAAACGGTCCAAGCCATAAGTTCTGGAATTTCGTGTGTTCTCCCTTTCCCTCATGCGGTTTGTCCCATTTTAGGACGAGATCACCTACTTCGAAGTTCCTATCAAAGGCAGAGTTGGAATCGAACCAGCTTTTAACTACTAGTTGATGCTGATCTAACTTACGTTTAGCTTGGGCTCTTACCTCTTCTAGCTTCATCAAAGTGTTAATTCGGTTTTCTAAAGGGGGACAGACTTCTTCTTGAATTTTCTGCGATAGCTGAAGTGAAGGAAGAAGAATGTGTGGTGGAAGAATTGCTTCTCTGCCATAAACGAGAAAGAAGGGAGAGTTACCTACGACAGTTTTTGGTGTTACCCTATCAGCCCAAAGTGCGTTTAACAATGCATTGTGCCAGTTTTTGTGATTTTCAGCCACCGTTCTCTTGATGATTTTAATCAGATTCTTATTTGTTGACTCTACCAATCCGTTGCCTTGAGGGTAATAGCTAGCAGAATACTTCCATTTAATTCCTTTTTCCAAAGAGAAATCACTCATCTCAAGAGAGGAAAAGTAAGAAGCGTTATCAAATACTAAACAATCAGGAATACCAAAACGAGTAATAATATTCGAAATTAGAAAGGCAATTACTTGACTGGTGTTGACAGTTCTTAACACGGCAGCTTCAGAACACCTGGTGAAATAATATGTGGCTGTTATGATAAACTTATACTGTTGTGAGGATGGCGGGTTGATTGGACCTATGATATCAAGGCCCCATTGCTGAAAAGGAGAGTCTACTGAGACGGGCTACAAAGGAAAGGCTGGTTTCTGTAACCGCCCTGATGCTTTCTAACAAATTGTACACTTACAACACAAGGCATGGGCGTCCCTAAAAAGTGTGGGCCAATAATAACCGGCTCTCAAAACCTTATGAGCAGTGGTATCACCACCAAAATGACCACCAGCTTCTCCTGCATGCAATTCTAGTAAGACTTTTTCTGCTTCGCCTTTCTCAAGACAACGCATCAGTACACCATCAAAACTTTGACGAAACATGACACCATTAACCAAATGAAAGGAGGCAGACTTTAATCTCAACGCTCTTCTTTTAGTGGGATCCAGGTGACGGGGGGTTGACCCATGTTCAAGATAGAATCTTATATCGTCATACCAAGGACTAACAGAGTTTTGTGCACAACAGATTGCATTTTGATTGTGCTATCCTAGGTTTGACATATCATTTTCTTCTTGTTGTCCTGTGGCTGAGTCAGAAACTAACTTGCATAACCCTTGGCCTCTCACTATTTGAGCTGGGGTAATTTCTATGTCGTACTCCTGCAAGGAGGTAACCCAGTTAGCCCTCTTTTCACCTAGTTCCTTCTGCACTAACAGGTTCCTGACGACTGGGTAAGGGACAATAACTTTCGTCCTAGATTTCAAGAGATAAGATCAAAAATGCTTGACTGCTTTGAAAACAATGTAAGCTTGCTGATCTACCACTGGGTAATTAAGTTCAACGCCTTTGAAAGCAGAGCTCATAAAGGCAATGGGTACTTCATTATTTTTGGCGTTCTTTTGAGTTAGGACGACGACGTAGGAACAGTCAGAAGAAAAAGTATAGAGCGTAAAGTCTCACGAAAAGTCGGGGCTCATGAGAGAAGGAGCGTCTATTATGGCCTTCTTTATTGCATTAAAATCTTGATTTTCTAAGGGTCCCCAACGATATTGGGTGTCTTTCTTAATTAGATTCTGTAAAGGTCTGACCATTTCAGAGAAACTGGGGACGAATCTCCTCACAAAGTTTATCTGGCCTAAGAAAGACTACATAGATTTTTTGGATGTAGGAGGGGGAAGTTTCGAGATGACTTGAGTTCTTTCGGGGTCGATAATCATCCCTTTGCTCGACACAATAAATCCTAAGAGTTTACCCTGTTCTACTGCAAAGATAGATTTTTTAGGATTCAAGGAAATGTCGTATTTACGACATCGCTGTAGAACGACTCTTAAATGAGCTAGATGATCGGTTTTGTTTTTAGAAAATACAGTCACATCATCTAAGTAAACTATGATGGACTGATTGATTAAGCCTCGGAAAGTGATGTCCATCGCTCTCTAGAAAGCGGCACCAACATTAATCAATCCAAAGGGCATTTTTCGATAAGCATAGGTGCCCCATGGAGTGCAGAAGGTAGTTTTAAGTTGGTCTGGTGGAGACATCAGAACTTGGTTGTACCCTGAGAAACCATCTAGTAAGGATAGCCTCTTAGAACCAGATACTTGTTGAAGGATCTGTTCCATGGGTGGGACAGGGTAGTTGTGTTTATCAGATGCTCTATTAAGGTTTCGGAAATCGACGCACAATCGAATTTCCCCACTTTTCTTCCGGACAGGGACAAGGTTAGAAACCCATTGAGTGTGCCTAACAGGGAAAATAATCTTAGCATTTAGGAGTTTATTTAATTCTTTTTTGATGGTCGGTTCAAGATTAGGGTGCATTTTTCTCAATTTCTGTTGAAAGGGCGAGGTTTGGGGTTTCATAGGAATGACATGTTGTATGATGTTAGGGTTGAAAGTTTTAAGGTCATCATACGTCCATGCAAAGACATCTTTAAATTCTTTGAACAATTTAATAAATGCAGCTTTTTCTTGTTCAGAACATCCTACCCCTAGATTAATGCACTGCGGATTGTCCTTAGTCCCTAAGTTTACGTTTTCATATGATAATGAGGAACTATTGGTTTTACAGTTGACCGATTTTTTGAATTTATCTTGAAGATCATAAAATTTCTCTAATCTAATTATAGATTTAGGGATCGAATTTACCATGTTCGATGAAGATTCAGGAGTTCTCGGATCTGGTATTACCGTGAAATTGCACAAATTGTCGTCGTGCGTGCGTTCGTCTATCACCGTGCCTTGACAAGTTTCTTCCATATGCAGAAAGCTACTAATCTACTGATCGTCATCGAAGACTCTCCAGTTTGTAATGTTGTTGGGAACAGATGGTCGGAACAACAGTTTGACGGAGAATGCATCCGGGGACAAGCCTTCTGCAGGAAAGAGTTTGGAAGCTACGTTAGCTAATAGATCAGCTTCAAAGTTATTCAATCTAGGAATAGAATTTATATTGAAAGAAAAAAATTTACTCATTAAATTCCATACCTTGGATTGGTAGCTTTTAAGATGCGGAGACAGACAGTGGATAGAATCTCTTACCTGTCTAACCACTATTTCAGAATCGCCAAAGACAGTCAAGTTTTGAATGTTCATATCTAAATCTTTTCTGAGACCTTGCAGTAAAGCCTCATATTCTGCAGTATTATTAGTACATTCAAATTCTATCTAGCCTACATGCAATCAATGTTTTGTTACCTACCGGATCGATAATAACACAGCCTACACCAGCTCCTTCTTTGGACTTTGACCTGTCGAAATAAAGAGACCAAATTTGATTTTCATCGGGTGCATGAGATCGTTGTGTAGAAACTGTTGGCTGCACATATGCTACAATCTCGGACTATTGTTCTGGATTGGTGATAGCTGAAGTCTCGGCCATGAAATTGCCGAAAAAGGTATCCATCCCTTGTACTTCGGGTGAATCAGCAGAAGGTGTAAATGGTTTGTTGGGATCGTTCAAATCTGTGACCGTGAACTTAAGGTAGCATTCACGATTTACCTTGATCTTGTTAGGCTTGCCGTTCTCTGGAAGCCATAGGTGAGACCAATTTGTCGCGAAATAGCCATGTAGCTGCTCCGACCAGTCCCTGCTTAAAAATAGACCATACACTTCTGGAATATCCACAACAATAATATCAATAACTTGATGAAGTTTGGGGTTAGACGATAATCTTATAAGTACGTTCTTTAGTTCGCCTATAACTTTAACATTAGTCCGATCAAGTTGTATGATTTTTAAGGTGGAGGGTTCAACTTCAACGTTAATCTTCTGACACACAGACCATGGCATCACATTGGATGATGCTCCTAAGTCTACCATACAATTGTGCACGTTTCTATTAAAGATTTCGAAAGTTAACAAAAATGGAGGTACATTTTTGCGAGTACTAAGGGTAGTAGTTTGTGGATTTTTACTTGCAGTTTCTAAAGCTACTTTATCTACATTGTTTACATTATTTACATTATTTACAGGAAGGCTTCCTTTATCATGAGGATCGAAATTATTCTTTGTGGAAGTCTTCTGAGGAACTTTGTTCTGAACAACCTTGTTACCACTTGAATTACCATTTTTGCCATTCTCTGCGATGTTTTGTAGCATTTTTTGTAGTAGAAATGGAAATTTCAATAACTCATAAACAAAAATGTTAGCCCTTAACTTTTTGAGGTCTTCAACTAAATCATAATCTAATTTGGGGTTCACATGACTCTGTTTAGTCTCAACTGGTTTAGATTACTTTGGAGGCGAAGTCGTGGTGTTTTCGGCAGAAGGTTTGTTTGCTGTCTTACTCCTAGTATTATAGGGATGGACTGTCTCGAAGTTAGCTTGAAAGATGCTATCCGAGAAGTGTCCAAAAATATTTGGAGAAGACTCCTCTTCTTGAACTGTCTCTTGTTCAACTACCTCCTCAGGAATCTTAGGAGGCATCAAGTTATCCTGGGCTTTTAGAATTGTTTGAAGGGCATATTGCAGACTTTCTAGATTAAGGCCTTCAGTATTCGGATTAGGTCGGTTGGTTGGGAAAGGCTTCCTAAACGGGGTTTTGTAAGGCCCTTTGCTCGAAGAAGCTTCTTCGATCATCCTTTTCAAATCTATAACTTGGTTCGACAGTTTTTGAACGACTTTAGCTAGGTTTTCTAAATCAGAGCTTTCAGGTTGTGTTTTACTTTGAGTCGTTCTAGGGAGGATTTCAATCTTCTTTTTGGAATAAGAACTAGTCTCTGTTTCGTTGCTAGTAGAGTCTTTAAGACTAATTATGTCTTTTTCAATCTGGTTGGCCTCCTCGAAGGCTTTTAACAACGTGGCTTTCTTAGATCGTTTAACCCAAATAGATATACTTTGATGTAAGGCTTTAGTATAGTATGCTATTATAAGATTCTCGGCAGGCATGGAATCTGTAGGGATTCGGTTCTTAAGNTTGGGTTCATTCTTAAGTTAGAAAGGTCCATGACTAGGACTTCCGGAGGCTTACCATCTCCGAACTTTTCCAAAAAGCATGACTCAAACTTTTCCCAAGACACGATGGTATGAGGTTGTTGGGCAAAGTACCATGTAGAGGCATTGCCCTCGAAAGTATAGGGGAACAACCTAAAGAATACGTCTTCATGCTCGACATTGCGGAGTCTTATGGCTAACATAAACTTTTTAATGTGATCTTCAACGATCTGTTTAGAATTAGGGTCAAACTTGGGAAGCCATTTCTCTGGATGTTTAGGTAAGGGATGTTGAGCTCCAGGTACAGCTACGGCATCCTGGTCGAGCCAAGGTCTAGCAGGATTGTTCTGGTTGGCCATTGGTGTAGTGGGTGTGGAAGGATGAGAAGGGGAACTTCCTTCATGAGGAGAGTCTTCTCCAGAAGAAGAAGGGGATGATGGAGGTGGTGAGGGAGGTATTCCAGATCCTCCTGCAACAGGAGTGAAGGTTGGATCTGTAGGGTTCACAGTGAGGTTAGTGCCTCCGAGTTGTTCTCTGATATCATAGAAATCTAAAGGTTGGTCCAATGGTCGATTTGGTTGCCTCAAACGGGCTAAGGCACTATGTGTTCTTATGAGAGATTGGCGGACAATCTCTTGTATGTCACCACCTGTAGGATTTGGGGTTACTGGTTCAACTAAATGGATCGTTGTTCAATGTGGTTACTGTTTGAGGGGGGATGTTATTGTTCGAATGACTTCTTGTCACTATAGGTGAGCGATTAGGTGGTGGAGGAGTCTTACGACCGCCTCATGCCATTAATAAATTTCAGGCCCTCCTTCTAGCGCCATTTGTTGACGGGCGAAAATGAACGCTCGCAAACTGGAAGAGTGGATCCGGTCTGGGGTTGTCTAAATAACCCAAGCCGTTTGGGATAACCCACCCTGACGGGTTTAGCGGCTCCGTTAGCCGATCTAAGTCCTAGAAAAACAAAAGAAAACTACTCTAAATGAACTAATCTAAATA
>SNQJ01S0097314.1:0-31422 GCA_010110895.2 Picea sitchensis
GGGTGCTGTTGAAAAATAATTAAGGACATCGAAGAAATATTTTTGTATGCACTGAAGAAATAATTGTGAATGCATCGATATAAGAGTTCTTTCAAGCACTAGTTAATAAGATGTGTGGAAGCGCTAATAGGAAATAATATTTGAGTTCACCGATGGAAAATAAGGTAGATTTCGTCTACAAAAGAATTGTGAATGCATCGATAGCAAAATTTTAGGGATCGACAATATATACTAAAATGAGAGGAGGATATCATTTTTCCTAAGAAAGGAATTCATCCAACTTTCATTTTCGACACATCAAAGTAAAATGCAATGAAGTATAAAATTATGTGTCGTGCTTATTGAGATAGTTTTTGAATGATATAAAGGGTTAATATCAGATACAATTGTCTTCTTCATTCTGGTTTATATTCATTTTGGTGCAAGAATATGCCACCAAGGAGGACCCTTGTGAGACCTCCTACTAAATATCCTAGGGGAAAAGCTAAAGAGGCAAGGGCGACTTCTCAAAAGAAGCCATTAGAAGTGTACGTTCTTGTTATTCAATTCTTGGTACTTGAGGATTTTCCACCACGGCCCATATTCAAAGACATCAAAGCAAGCATGGGAACTCAAATCCTTTTGCTAGGGTGAAATGATTTGTACTTGAAGTTCAAAAAATAAGATTATCAAGAGGTGGTGCCCCATAGTGATCCTATGGTTAGGGAAATTGATAACAAAGTTTTTGTGAATATAAGAAATTCTCATTTGCACTTTACTGCAACAAGAGCACTTATTTTATCTTGCTCTCAGGCCATTGAGTGGAATATAGACCACACTAATTTAAAAAAGAGTATGATTGTAGATGAAAAGTGTGGATGTGTGGGCTCATTCTTCGCTGAAAATTTAGAAAAGTATTATAGGTTCCCAAAACCATAATTCATGCTAGTTACTCCTTTCATGAATGATTTTTATGATAAGCATGATGTGAAAAATATTTTGGCAAGCTAGTGGAGGAAAGATAAAAGGTTCCAATATAAAACTAATGTCTAGTATGTTATCACAAATTTAAGAGAGCCATACATGTATCTCATGGCATTACTATGCTAATTGTATGGAGATAAAGTTTGTTCCCAGTTCATAGGTGCATGGGTTCCATTGGCCTACACAGTAGCCACAATAGGAGTATTGTTCAATTGGGAAGCCATTTTATCTAACCAGCTTAATCTTTTGATTGAAAGAGTACATAATACTAAGGAAAAGACTAGTGTGGTCCCTTCTTTTTATATGGATTCATGTTTATTGGATGTCTTATGTGCTACAAATGTATTTTTGGGTCTTAAACTTAGTTGGAATATCTTAGAGGACGATGTACATGTCTACTTTCATATTTTATGGAACAACAAATACAGGAGGTCCTATACAACCATTTGCAACCTTTAATTGACATAGTTGTATTTTATCATTTTTTGTAGAGAATGCCCTAGATTAACCAATGATACAAAAAATATTATAAGTTACATCAATAATTCATATATACAAGAAGAATTAACTTATATAAGGATTTATGGTGCAACTATAATGCCTCGTCTTTTACTGAAGTATGTAAAATATAGGCTTGTTGTCGGTGAAATATCATATCAAATAGTTTTCCAAGGATTTAATGCTTCATTGTTAAAGGAAGCAAAGAAAAATAGATTTATCCCTTATGGTATCAGAGTTGGTCATTACTTCATAAAATATCCAAAACATGCAAGGTTAGAAGCAACCAACCATCTTGACTACATGTTCCCACTTGGGAAGTTTAGAAGACATGACTCCAAAGGCCTAGGGGCTAAACATTGTGATCAAGTATATGTAGCTTAGCCTTATAGTCATGAAAAGTGGGAAGATACATTATTCTTTGAAAATGCTCATGACTCGGATGAACTGTTGGAACGAAAGAAAAATCCTCATATGATGATTTTCAAATCTTTATCCATTGATGAATAGATGGCAAAAATACAAAGATGACTAGTTGTTGAAAGAGAAGTTGAGGAAGATAGAATGTTGGAAGAAATCAGGTTGAAGGAAGAGGCTGAACAAATGGCCATTCAAGATGAATAGGAAAGGTTATAACAAGAGCAAGAACTCTAGAGAAAAATAGAGGAGGAGTTGTGTTAAGCCCTAGACAAAGCCCCATGTTATGTATAAAACTCCTTATTAATCCCCTGGTTATTGAATTATTACATTTCTAGTGTTATATTAGTAGGTCAGTTAGAACCATTAATTGTACCCTTTCATTATTGCACCCTTTGTCTCCTATATATATATATATATATATATATACCAAGGAGACCTAGTCTTAGAATAATAATATCTCATCTCATATTGTCTTATGAATTGGATATATTGTAAAAGGAGGTTTCCCCCTCGAAGTGGACTGTATTCATTGAATTTTTATCATTTTTAAGGCGTTGGACCATAACATTTGGTATCAGATCTTATGATCCTAGGGTTTCACTCCTCCAACTGAGACACCTTGGAATTTTTGCTATAAATTTTTTTCTGCGATGATTCAAACCCTGAAATTTTGAGGAGACTGAGGTGAAATATATAGGTACAGGTGGTAAAAATTCAAGGTATGGTTACTTATAATTTTGGAGATATATCCTATGGAATATAGGGTTTATGACTTGTTGGCGATGAAAGTCACTCTTGGATTGCAGCAGGAGCAGAGCCCGACGCCCATCAGTTTATTGTCACGAATTTGTTTAAAGGGGTGATCGGATGGGAGTAAACTCAGGACATAATCACTCTAACTAGGGGACTAGGCCTGGTATGTAAAAAACAAAGGAGGTCTTGATCTAACTTCCGTCAGTGATTTGATTGTAAAATGAGCAGGGGGAAGACTTGGTGAGATGAGTGAGCAAGACTGCCTCGGGCATCAGGCCTTTCAACAACTTGAGGAAGAAAAACTCAGAATACAAGATCCTCTTAGTTCTGAGTTTCGGGGAACCGAAGGGTGACTTGAATGGATCCTCCAATTCCAAATCATTCAGCGTTGAGAAAATACAAGAATTGATTAGAGACAATGCAACTATTATAGTGATCCAACCTACATCATCCTATAAGAGCGCAACTCGACTGGATCCTCCAATTCCGAGTTGTTCTAACACAATGTAAACAAAGAGATGGAAAGAAGCTGACATTCATAAGGCAAGAAGTCTCAAGTGCCAATACATAACTAGAGCAACTAGTGCTTCGTTAAAACTTTACAATCGGGGGCCTATCTCAACCATCGATACTAAACAAAATGGAAAAAATGCCTACATATACTTGGAGCTGACTCAGGCGTTGAAGGCACGATCATATCATAAATTCAATGCTTGACGTTGAGGAGCTTCTCTGTCAGGCGGTGCATGTAGACGTTGGGCAGACTGCCCATGCAGTCGTTTTTCAGACGTAATCTCTGTCAGGATGGATTGTCAGTCCACCTCTACGCTTGGTCCTTTCCTGGCCTTCTATTTATGGAAGAAGACGACGTTCAACTACCATCAAATACCACAATAACTGTGTCCTTGGGATTGGGAATGGCCTTGGTCAACTCTGTACTCGGACGACGTGGCGGATTTTCTTTGGATGCTGCTTCGTTGGACTACTGCGAGGGGACCCCTATGGAGGACGTGGATGAGGGTGAGACGAGAGGTGTTGAGGTGGAAGCACTAGGTGGCGAAGAAACGGAGGTTGTGACACCAGATGATGAGGCGATGTTCTGCGAGAAGGTGACAATGAGGCCGCAATGCGACAGGTTGGAGACTAAGGACACAACACAGGTGGAAGTGGCATGGAGTATGGAGGTACAAGTGTTAGAGGGTAAGAGGGTCTAAGGGGAAAAGGAACATGACAACGAAGAGAGTGGAGGACGGGTATGTGGTAGCGAAAGGTAGAAGAGGAGCAGGAGATGTGACAAAGGAAGACACATGGCAGAAGGCGGTAAGCGGAGGGAGTAGGAGATGTGAAAAAAGGGGGCCTACTTTAAACCGTCAATTCCGGACCCCCCCCATTAAAGGCAAAATAGCGGGAGGGGGGGGGTCTGGAATCCATTCTCAGCCGTAGATCCATGCGCCCGAATCTTAGCCGCTTAAACTTGCGCGCTCAATTCCGAACCCCCCCCTCCACCTTAAAGGTAGAATGGCGAGGGGGCTCCAGAATCCAACCTCGACCGTAGATATGGGCACGCAGATCCTGGCCGCACAGATTTTCCCGTTGCTTAACGGATGTGCATTTGCGCCCAAAACTTAGGATAAGTGGGTTTTTCAACCCACTGCTTTGCATTTACCACTCCAAGGCCCAAACCATCGAGGAGAACACCCCTATACAAGAAATGTTGCTAACATGACTCATCCCGAATTCATTTTTAAAAGAATTGCCTTGGAATTTTTGCTATAACTATTTTTCTGGGAAGTTTTAGATAGTGAAGTTTTGTGGAGACTTAGGACACTTATAATTATATTTGATAACAAGTAAAATTTTCCTCCATAACTAGAATTTACTAACTTGTATCCAAGGATCTGGTGAACAACAAATGAGAACACCCTTTCAAATTATAACTGAGACATGCCTTCCGATGTGTAACCATAGTGAAGTGAATAATAACAACAAAAAACAACACACCCAAAACAAAATAGAAAAAAATAAGAAACAAGCTTTATAAATCACAAGAAATTATATAATATTTACAAATCATCATTCAATAATGACTAAGAAAAATATTTTTTAATAAATTGACCATTCACGAGGAGGTTTTCAACTTCCCCGACTAATGATTGAAAAATATATGTTTAAGGGCCAAGTTTTTTAGCAATATGAAATGGTGCTAGCCAAAGATGTTGAAACTTTGTGTGTTTTCCTTTTTCTTCATGAGCTTTGTCCCATTTCAAGACTAGATCACCATCGTTTGATTATTGTTGATGTCCATGAAACTTATTTTTTCTTTGTTATCATTCTTCCCCTAACTTCATTAATGCTTCTATTCTCATTTCCATCTTTAGACATGATTCTTCTTGAACAGACTGAGCTAGTTGCAAAGAAGGAAGAAAAACATTAGGAGGAAGAATAGATTATTTTCCATAGACAAGAAAATATGGTGAATTTCCTAATGATTTTTTAGGTGTTACTCTGTCTGCCCATAATGCATTATGAAGTTGTTTATGCCAATTCCTTTGATGTTCATGAACAATATTTTTTAGGATTCATATTAAATTTTTATTGGTTGACTCTGCTAAGCCATTTCCTTGAGGGTAATAGTTTGCAAAATATTTAACAATGATCCCTTTCTCAAAAGTATATTCAATTAACTTAAGAGATGAAAAATAAGATACATTATCAAAAACCAAAGAATTTGGAATTCCAAACCTGGAAATTATGAATTGATTAAGGAAAGAGATAACCTAATATTCATTAACTTTATTGAGAGGATTGGCTTCAGTCCATCACGTAAAATAATATGTTGCAGTTAGAATTTATTTATGAAGCAATGTAGAATTGGGATTAATCTCTCTGATTATATCTAAGCCCCATTGTTCAAATGGACCTTCAACTTCAACTAGTTGTAATGGAAAAGCAAGTTTATTTTCCCTTTCTGAATATGTCTGACAGAGTTTACGTTTTCTAGCATATGAATAAGCATCTCTAAATAAGGTAGGCCAAAAGTAGCCAACCCTGAGAATTTTGCGTGTAATTGTTTCCCCATTAAAATGTCCTCCAGCTGGTGCATCATGTAGTTGGACCAATACCTTACCCACATCATATTTTTGAAAACATCTTAGAAAAACATCATCACAATTCTTTCTGAACAATACTCCATCAATGGACTGATATTTAGTTGATTTCAATCTTAACTCTCTTTTCTTCTTAGGTTCCAAGGATCGAGGAGAAGTACCATGGGTTAAATAATATTTGATATCATTATACCATGAAAAGGTAGGTGTTGGAATATACAAAACTTCATTGCATACCTCCAATTCATTCTCCCAACCTTCTTTATCACTTACCTGGGTGCCTTCTGAATCAACCACTAACTTACATAGACCTTGTCCTCTCACAATTCTTGTTGGTTTGATTTTAAGGTCATATTCTTGGAGTGATGTCATCCAATTTTCTCTCTTATCCCCTAATTCTTTCTAGACCAACATATTTCTAATCAAGGGATGTGGTACGATGATGTTTGTATGTGACTTCAAAAGATATGGACGAAAATGCTTAACTGCTTTGAACACAACATAAGCATGTTTATCAATATCATGATACTTTAGCTCTGAACCTTGTAATCTAGAACTCATGAAAGATATTGGGACTTCAAAACCTTCTGATTTTTTCTAAGTCAACACAACTGCATAGGAACGATCAGATGCGAAGGTATACAAAATGAATTATTTTTCAACAAATCTGGACTCATTAAAGTGGGAGCTTGAACAATTGCTTCTTTAATGTTTTTGAAATATTCTCTTTCTTTATCTTCCCACTTAAATGCATACTTTTTTTTAATCATATCCTACAAAGGTTTAACTATTTCAACAAAACTGGGGACAAACATCCTTACAAAATTTATTTCCCTAAAAATGATTGCATATTTTTCTTATTGCGAGGGAAAGAAATTTGTGAAATAGCTTTACTCCTTTCAATATCTATTACAATTCCAAGTTTTGAAACAATAAATCCCAAGAGTTTATCTTCTGTTACAACAAAAATTGTTTTCTTTGGATTTAAAGAAATCTTATATCTTGTGCATAAAAAAAAAATTGTCTCAAGTGATCAACATGTTCATTTCTATTTCGAGAGTAGATTGTGATATCATCCAAATAAACAACCATAGATTTGTTTATCAAACCTATAAAAACAATATCCATGGCTCTTTGGAATGTGGCAACTGCATTAATTAATTCGAAAGGAATTTTCCTATATGCATAGGTTCCGGTTCTAAAGGTGGTTTTTATTTGATCTAATTCGGAAACCAATATATGATTATAACCTAAAAAGCCATCTAAACGAGAAAACATTTCAGATCTAGCTACTCTTATCAAAATTTGTTCCATCGGTGGAACAAGGTAATTATCCTTTTCCGGAGCTTTATTTGAATTGCGAAAATCGATAGAAATTCTAATATCCTCATTCTTTTTCCTAACTGGAACTAAATTTGAAACCCATTGTGAATGCCTAATTGGAAAGATAATCTTGTCATACAATAAATTGTTTAATTCTTTTTGATTTGAAGCTCAAGATTTAGATGAATTTTCCTTAATTTTGTTGTACAAGTTTAACCTCTTTCCTAGTAGGAATGACATGTTGAATAATTTTGGTATCATAGACTTTAAGATCGTCACAAGTCCATGCAAATATGTCTTTATGTTCCTTGAAGAGTTTGATAAAAGACATTATGTTAAGAGGGAGAAATATTTATTCCTAAATTAATATTTTGAGGATTTTGATTAGTTCCTAAATTTATTACTTCATACTGCATTGAGACACTGTTGGTTTTACAATTTGTTTTTGTTTTTTCTAATTTATCTTGCAAATCATAAAACTTTTCTAATCTTACCACTGATTTTGGGATTTCATTTTCTGTGTAAGATGAATTATCTAGAGAGATCTCATGTATTTCCTCATCGTGTTGATTTTCATTTATGACAGAGTCTTTGAAAGTGCCTTTTTGTGTAAGAAATTTTAATATCTGGTCATCGTCATCAAAGACTGTCCAATTTGTGATGTTATCTGGAATTGAGGGCGTGAAATTAGGAGAAAAAATTGTTGAAGGAACCAATCGTGAAAAAACATTAGCAAGTAAGTCGGCATCAACATTTAAAGGTCGAGGTATATAAATAATATTAAAACCATCATGATTGTCAATCAAAACTCCATACCTCACGTTGGTAGTTCCCTTTAGGTGATTATAAACACAATGTATCAAATTTCTCACTTGTTTGGTTACAATTTCATAATATCCTACTATTTTTATTATTTCAATTTTGAGATCTATTGCTTTTCCGAGACCTTGAATACTAGCCTCATATTCTGCAACATTATTGGTACAAACAAATTCCAGCCTACATGCTAGTAGATTCTTATTTCCTGTAGGATATTTGAGGACACAACCAACACCTGCACCTTCATTTGATTTAGAGCCATCGAAATATAAAGTCCAAAAATATTTTGATCTTTTAACCAAATTACTAGATCCAAATTCTGCACAGTTGGATTCAACAACCTGAGTAAAGTGCATGATTTCAGAGTCTATACCTGATTCTAAAAAAGGTGAAGGTTCTGCAATGAAATTTCCGAAGAATGAGTCGATACAAAAATTTCCCAATGTTGAATTTGAAAACATTATTGGTTCATTGGGTTCATTTAAATTTGTGACAGTATATTTCATGTGTTTTTCTCGTTCAACCTTTATTTGATTCGGTCAACCATTGAATGGTAACCAAAGATGCGACTAATCAATCAAAAAATAACCATGCAATTTTTCTGATCAATCTCTACTCAAAAGTAAACCATATGACTCTGGAATGTCAACTACAATAATACCAATGGTCTGATGAACTTTTGGATTTGAAGACAGCCTGATTAAGACACCTTTTAATTCTCCTAAAACTTTAACATTTGATATGTCCAACCGTACAATTTGTATGGAATACTTCTTAGGCTCTATGTTCAACTTCTTGCACACAGAGTAAGGCATGACATTTGATGAAGCCCCTGAATCTACTAAACAATTATGTACATTTCTATTGAAAATTTCAAAAGTCAAAAGAAATGGAGGTGTATGTGAACCATATTTGTCTCCAATCAGAACAACATTGACATTTGATGAAATATTTTGATTTGTTTTCTCCTCTTCATAATTAACTTGCAAAGAATGAATTAACTTGTTTTTTTGTTGCATTAATTTAGTTAATTCATAAAGAGAAATGTTGGCTCTAGTATTTTTCATATCTTCTACGAGGTCATAATCCAGAATATCAAAACAAACAGTTGGTTTGTTTTGGGTGGAATTCAACCTGTTTGTAGAAACTAATTTCTTGGGAGGAGATGCAATAATTGGTGTTTCAGAAGTGAAACATAGACCTTTACTTATGGCTTGAGAAACACATATTTCTTCAGATATTTCTTCCTCATCATGATTTATTATTCCATGATTAACATCCTGTTATCGCACAGTTTGTAGCTGGGAGAAAAGGCTATAAGATTGGAGGCCAAACTGGCGTAACAGGAACCTATCCCACCCAATGTCACCATGATGGGGAGGTTCTTTCTCTTTAGGGAGGTTAGGCCCAGGGGAGACGTCCCCGATGACCTGGAGTTTTGAAGAGGCAAAAGGCTAATAAGACAAAGGCAAGTTTTCCCCCTCACAAGTCACCACCAAAACAGATAGTCCCGGCTAAACAACCAATAATAGAGTAAATCCCCAATGAAGAAATCCTGCTTGGAACAAAACAACAGTAAACTGATACATGCAAGCTATATTTCAATGGGTTAGTACTTCATAAGACTATCTGATATATATATATATATATATATAAGCAATTAACAATAAATGTTGACGAAGTCAATGTTTATCAATAGTAATGAAAAGATGTGACACTTCACCAATAAATATTGGAACGATGTGGCATTCAATGTAACCAATCAACACTTCATTTAATAAATGCTTTAAACCACCATTCAATTGCTCATAAAGTAAAACATTGCTGCATTAAAGATGAAATATTCAAAGATGACGTCAACAACTTAGGGTTAGTTCCTAGACTAGGGTTAGTAGTTAGGGTTTGACTCAAGGTTTTGAAAGTAGTGTGATCAAGTTCCACTTCAATGTTGGAGGACTTCTAGATCAGCGCCTTAGGGTTTAATGGAGTCATAAGTGAAGGACGCAAAGGTTGAAGGAGGCAAGATTTCAAGGATTAGAGGGAAAAGTTTTGAGGTGCTGCTAAAGCAGGGCCTCAAAATCGGAACCCTAGGGGAGAAGGCTCACTCCGGTGTTTCTAAAGAAAGGCCTCGTGCTCTCTCCTCCTTCCCGACAAACGACTAGCTTAATAATAACAAAATATAACCAAAACAAGAGGGTTTGATGAGGTGAGGTGTTTCTAAGGCAAGGCCTTTTAGAAAACCCTAGAAAGAGTACAACCCTAGTGTAGTAGACCTAGGCTAGGGATGTCTCACTCCTTTTGGCTTCAAAATAGTACGGCTAGCAAAGAGGAAGAGGAAGTAGGAGTGTAGCTAAGGCTAGGCTCTTTCTTTCCTCAACAATGGTTTAAGGTTTCTCTATCAGGGGACATGAGACAATGACCTACTTGTGTGCTTGTCCCCTAGGGTTTTGATTCAACAATATTTATAAACAAATGCAAGAAATTAAACTACAACCATTCATTCAAGAAGTTTTGCAGAAAAATACTTACAAATCACTAAGAAATAACCATGCAAACCTTAGTTGTAACACCTTCCTTCAAGAGAAACACCATAAATGCCAAAAATCTCTTCCTTCAACAAGTGCGCATCACTTGGTTCATCCAAAAACCCAAGATAGGGTGCAAATTTCAGACCTCCTTATGGAGTGAATGAGTTATGATGATAAAATGAGGATCAAAATCCTCAATATATACTGTATCAATGACCTAATTTACCTTTTAGGTCATAAAAATGCCGACAAGACCATAATATCAAAATCATATTGTTTTTACATTAAATGCTAAGTAAAAACCCTAATCAAGCAGAAAGGTAAGACATCACCCCTTTCTAGGGTGACGTTAGCCCCTAATAGGGAAAATGCAACCTCCTGAAGTGAGACGTTAGCCCTCCTTTGGGTCCTCCAAACTGCCACATGTGCCAACTACCCTGTCCATGTGCCAACATGCTTATGATGATGTCATAAGCCTCTTGGTGACGTCCTAGGCCATCTAGAGCCAACGTCCCACAAAAAATGGGTCAATCCCCCTAGGTCCAGTTGTGTCGGGGTGCCTCTGGTGGAACGTCCTCTTATTCTCCGGTGCAAAGTCTCTGATCATCCTTTTCCCTCTCTCTTCCCCCTGATGGTGTCTCAACATCCATATGGTGGGCTCTTCAGCCCCATGGAGGTCTGAACTGATCATCTCCCCATGTGTACCGGTCCAAATGGGTGCCTTCTTCCCTCCAAAGTGGATAAGTAATATGAGTCATCAACTGATTCCATTCCAACTTTGAAGGGTCCAAGCCATGACTGTGTGCTTCCTTTGACATTAGTTGGCTCTCTCTTTTGGGTATCCCACATCCATACCATGTCTCCTTCCTTGTATTTTATGATTTTGTATTTGGTTGTCCCTTGGACCACTCTTGTGTATTGTGTAGAGGGAGGAGGGTGGGATTCCGTTGTGAATACTTCTTCCTGGGATGGACGGATCTGTACATCATCTTTTACCTTTTTTAGTATCTTCACCATCTCGGCTTCTTTGTCTTTGAATTCGTCTAGGAGTTGCTGGTATTCTTCCCTTTTGGGCCATTCGATTTGATCAAAATCTTCTTCTGTAGTGAAAGGCATGTCTTCCGGAGAATACCTTTGAAGATTCTGTATGATCTCATTATGTGCCTTGTCATCTTTGACATAGTGAGTAATTTATTGCACATGGATTCCGATCACTGGCACGTTGAAGAGACGACCTATTGTTCCATTTTTCAAAGGCAATTCCAAAAAGGTGAGGTCCATCTCGAGGGTGCCACCCAACATTGCACCAAATTTCCTAGACAACAACATCCCCCACACATCTGGGACGTCAACTATCACAATGTTAATGTGGATCATCTTCTCTGGGTACTCCTTAAGGAAAACTTCCACATTTTCAACTACCCCATGTGTGGGTATGGCTTTTGACTCGAATCCACACACATTTCTGTAAGGACGTGTGACCTTCAACCCTAATTGTTGCATGACTTTAAGTGACATAATGTTGGCACCTGCCCCTGTATCTGACATGCAATGGTTGATGCTTTTGTTGTTCATTGTTAAAGTCATGAAAAAGGGAGGGTTCTCACCGTATTGGATCCTGAAGTGATTGGCTTGCAACATAATAGGAGGATCCATGGGTCCATCTAATTCTTGAAAGAAATTTTCAAAGTGTTTTTTGATGGATGGGACCTCAATGAATTCTTTCAGGGGAATGTTTACATGTATCTTAGATAGTGCCCCTTCAAAGTCAAATTTCAAATCGACCCCTTCATTTTTGGACGTTTTGGGAAGTAGTGCGTCCAGTGGGGTTTTTTTTTGGTCAATGATAGGTTGGTTCATTTTCTTTCTTCTATATACTTGGACCTCTTGTTTCTTTAGCTTCTCTTTTGATTCTTGGTCTAGGTTGTTTATCACTGCCATCCTAGCTAACCTGACTGCCTCTTTTATGGCAATTTGATGTTCTTCAGCCGTGATATTTATCTGAGGGCCCTCCATGAGATGGCCTATATTGTTCACTTGTTGGTGGCCATTATCACTATAAGGGCATTCATGGTCCCAATGTGCTTCACTGCATTCTAGGCACCAAGGGTTTTCATCCACAATGTTTGTAGGGGATAGGGTATTTGAAACTTCTTGCTCATTCTTGGGTTTGTAAAATTGATTTCCCTTTTGAAATTTCCCTTTATACGGTACCCTAGGTGCTTGGGTTTGGGATCTCTCCAAGGCGATGATCCTACTCATCATTTGCTCTTAATTTTTCATGACACTATCCATGGAAGATTGTAATTTGGCTATACTGGTGCAAATATCTAAGGTTGGTTCGACACTGTGGACCAACTTTGGCTTGGTGTCCATTTTTCCCCTTGGATTTGCAAAAGGCTCAATGTTGGACGAAAGGAGGTTTCCTTCAATCTAAGTGGCGAGATCTTGGGATTATTGAATGGATTGGGGTTTTTTTTCCCTGAGGAGATACCCTAGTTGGCCATTGAAATACTTGGTGTAAATATGAATGAGGTAGTCATCCTTCGGATGGTGGCTTGCAGGAATCTTTTGCAGCAAGGCTTCAAACCTTGTGTGGAGCTCCCGGATAGACTCATTTTCATGTTTCCAAAGGTTATTTAGCCGGGTAAGAAGCATGTTAGGATCCTCTTTGACACTCCATCTCTTGAGGAAAGCTTCTTCTAACTTGTCCATGGTTTTAATGCCACCATCGGGAAGGCTCAAGTACCAACGCCTTGAATCATCATAAAGGGTAGCGGAGAATAACTTCATGACTAGGTCTTCAACATCATAACTAATGGGATGAAGCTGAAAAAATGCCCAAACGTTACTCATATGCTCTTCAGCACTGATTGCATCAGTATCGGTAAACTTAGGTAGGCACTTTTCATATTTGGGTGGCATTTTCCTAGGGAAGCTTGGTATGGCTGACATGTCTAGTGGTTTGAAAAGAGTAGATGACCATTTTATTTGATTGTTGGTTGGGTTCGTTGTAGCGGTCTGAGAGATAGACATGATTCTTAAAGGAAGGATTTTCCCAAAGAGTGATTTGACAACATGAGTGTTCTTGGGAGGATTCCTTCTGAAAGACAAAGGAGGATGATTAAACCTCTTTGTGGTTTGTGGAGTTTCCAGATAGTTTCTTGAAGCTATCAAAGAAAATGGAAAACACCCTAGTGGAGTTGCCAGGTAAGCTTGTAAGATAAGGCTTCTAGAGGCAAGGCTTACTGAAAAGTGTCGTCTGAGGAAGGTTTGACTCAGTGTTCCCCGGCAGCGGCGCCGAAATGTTATCGCACAGTTTGTAGCTAGGATAAAAGGCTACGAGACGGAAGGCCAAACTGGCGTAACATGAACCTATCCCACCCAATGTCACCGTGATGGGGAGGTTCTTTCTTTTTAGGGAGGTTAGGCCCAGAGGAGACTTCCCCAGTGACCCGGGGCTTTGAAAGGGCAAAGGTTAATAGGATAAAGATAAGTTTCCCCCTTTCACAGATCACCACCAAATAGATAGTCCAACTTTATAGCCAATAAAGATAACTGGAAGCAATAACCAAGTAGAATCCCTGCCCGAGAACAAAGCAACAATAAACTGATATATGCAGGCTTTGGTTAGTACTTCATATACATCAACAACTATCTGATATTCAATATAAGCAATTTGAAAGTAAATGTTGACGAAGTCAATGTTTACAAAATAACAATGAAAAAATAATGTCACTTAACCAATAAATACTAGAATGATATGTCATTCAATGCAACAAGTCAATACTTAACTCAATTAATGCCTTCAACTACCATTCAATTTCTCATAAAGTAAAACGTTGCTGCACCAATGATATAATAGTCAAGGATGACATCAACATTAGGGTTAGTAGGGTTAGTTCCTAGACTAGGGTTAGTAGTTAGGGTTTGACTCAAGGTTTTGAAAGTAGTGTGATCAAGTTCCACTTCAACGTTGGAGGACTTCTATATCAGTGTCTTAGGGTTTAATGGAGTCATAAGTGAATGACACAAAGGTTGAAGGAGGCAAGATTTCAAGGACTAGAGGGAAAATTTTTGAGGTGCTGCTAAAGCAGGGCCTCAAAATCGGAATCCTAGGGGAGAGAGGCTCACTCCGGTGTTGCTAAAGCAAGGCCTTGTGCTTTCTCCTCCTTCCTGGCAAACAACTAGCTTTATAATAATAAAATATAACCAAAACAAGAGGGTTTGATGAGGTGAGGTGTTGCTAAGGCAAGGCCTTTTAGAAAACCCTAGAAATAGTACGACCCTAGTGTAGTAGACCTAGGCCAGGGACGTCTCACTCCTTTTGGCTTCAAAATAGTACGACTAGCAAAGAGGAAGAGGAAGTAGGAGTGTAGCTAAGGCTAGGCTCTTTCTTTCCTCAACAATGGTTTAAGGTTTCTCTATCAGGGGACATGAGACAATGACCTATTTGTGTGCTTGTCCCCTAGGGTTTTGATTCAACAATATTTATAAACAAATGCAAGAAATTAAACTACAACCATTCACTCAAGAAGTTTTGTAGAAAAATACTTATAAGTCACCAAGAAATAACCATGCAAACCCTAGTTGTAACACCTTCCTTCAAGAGAAACACCATAAATTCCAAAAATCTCTTCCTTGAACAAGTGCGCATCACTTAGTTCAGCCAAAAACCCAAGATAGAGCACAAATTTAAGACCTCCTTATGGAGTGAATGAGTTATGATCCTAAAATGAGGATCAAAACCCTCAATATATACTGTATCAATGACCTAATTTACCTTTTAGGTCATAAAAAGGCCGACAAGGCCATAATATCAAAATCATACTGTTTTTACATTAAATGCTAAGTAAAACCCCTTATTAAGCAGAAAGGTAAGACGCCACCCCTTCATAAGGTGACGTTAGCCCATAATAGGGAAAATGCAACCTCCTAAAGTGAGACGTTAGCCCTCCTTGGGCTTCTCCAATCTGCCACACGTGCCAACTACCCTGTCCATCTACCAACACACTCGTGATGATTTCCTAGGACATCTAGAGCCAACATCCCCCTGAAAATGGGTCAATCCCCCTAGGTCTAGCTTTGTCGGGGTGCCTTTGGTGGAACATACTCTTCTTCTTCGGTGCAAAGTCTCTGGTCATCGTCTGCCCTGTCTCTGTCCCTTGATGGGGTCTTAGCATCCATCTGGTGGGATCTTCAGCCCCATGGAGGTCCGAACTGATCATCTCCCCATGTGTACCGGTCCAAATGGTACCTGTCCATCGGGTATGGTCCTGCACATCAAAAGCTATGCCCTCCATGGGCTCATCAGTCACAGGGATCATAGAAATTTCAATCACATTTCATAATTAATATTATTAAACATATGCATAAAATCCCTAATACATTAGTCAATAGCTCAAAGACGTTATAGAAGCCTGCAATACAAGTCTGGGGAAAAAGATAAGGCATCCTATTGGGCTAGTGTCCACAGAAAAAAGGAAAGTTCCCAGAAAGACCTAATCCAAGCCATGTAAGTGGATGATGTGGTCAGGGGATGTTCAACCATGTGGGTGTAGTAAGGGCCAAGGATGCAAAGTGTTACCTGTGGGTGCCTTTGTAGAAGGCGAGTTGTCCCTGTCATGGATGCATTTTTTCCAAGCCCATTCTTGCCTTTATTCTTTTATTCTTTTTTTTCTTTTTTGTTTAAGAGATAATTAGGGGACACTTCCTTGGTGTGGTGACCAGAGCTGACAACGTTACCCACAAGTACTTTCACAGAAATGAGAAGATGGCTCGTGATGAGACCCCCTTTCCCTTGGGCATGCAACCAAGAGTCACTCCCCTGGTGTGGTAACCAGTTGGTGGCAATGTCATACTGCTAGGTACCCATGAACCTAATAGGCTGGCTTGTGATGAGACCCCCTATCCGATGACTAGGTCTTATTTTGTTACTTTCTAGGTCCCTCTTGTTGAGAAGCCTTCTATTGCTTTCTCGAGGATCCTTGGGTGAAGCATCTCGAGGTTTATTTTTTTAGGATTTTATCTTTTACCAACTTGCTTTTACCTTCTGGGCCTTTAGCCCCTTCTTCTCACAAGGTAAGATGCAATCCTGAAAATAGGTCAACCCAATTCCTGGACAAGGGGAAAGGGATAGATGAGCGAGAAACAAGATGTAAAAGTGGTACTATGATGGGAGCGGACGATGGCTTTTCAGAAGTCCCCCCAGTGGAAAACCCAAAACTACAGACACAGGCTTGCTAGGGCACCCTGTCAATCCCCCCAAACATGGTCAAGTGGGACAATGTAAGATCCAATGCATATATTTAAAGGTTTCAATGATCAAAATTGACACATACCATGATACTTGGACCAATTACCTCATGGAGCAAGAACCTCTTCTGATACAGGACCAAGTCGATGGTGATGGATGCCACTGCTGATATCAAGACAAAGATGATGGAAGAAGAAAAGGTGGGCCCTCCAGGGCCATGCTCAGGTCAATCCTGCTCTCGGTACTCCATGTCTAGGACATGTGGGCCTCAAGACATGATCTCCTAGTTATCCCTAAAAATTGGGGATAACATCTGGCTCCAACTCAGGGACATGTGCTCACCTTAGAGCGCATGAGAACCTCAACATCTCTGGCATAACCTGCAGACCTTCTCAATCTTGATAGAAGTATCAGTAACAAAATTTGGGGTGGTAATGCCACCCCAACATACATATAGATATATATATAGACTGAAAGAAAACAATCAATAGATGTAAATGTGAAAGCAAACTAACATGCAATGCAAATGGTATAATACATGAATGAAAGAATGCCTACATACCTGTACTTACCTATGAAGTCAGGTCCCCCCACCTTGGTGGGGTTTGAGGAGGTTCTCGCTGATAGGCAATGGGCACCTTCTTCCCTCCAAAGTGGATAAGTAATATGAGTCATCAACTGATTCCATTCCAAATTTGAAGGGTCCGAGCCATGACTGTGTGCTTCCTTTGACATTAGTTGGCTCTCCCTTTTGGGTATCCCACATCCATACCATGTCTCCTTCCTTGTATTTCCTAATTTTGTATTTGGTTGTCCCTTGGACGACCCTGGTGTACTGTGCAAAGGGAGGAGGGTGGGCTTCCGCTGTGAACACTTCTTGTTGGGACAGATGAATCTGTACATCATCTTTTACCTTTTTTAGTATCTTCACTGTCCCGACTTCTTTGTCTTTGAATTCGTCTAGGAGTTGCTGGTATTCTTCCCTTTTGGGCCATTTGATTTGATCAAAATCTTCTTTTGTAGCAAAAGGCATGTCTTCCAGAGAATACCTTTGAAGAGTCTACATGATCTCATCATGTGCCTTGTCATCTTTGACAGAGTGAGTAATTTCTTTCACATGGATTCTGATCACTGACACATTGAAGAGACGACCTATTGTTCCATTTTTCAAAGGCAATTCCAAAAAGGTGAGGTCCATCTCGAGGGTGCCACCCAACATTGCACCAAATTTCCTAGACAACAACATCCCCCACACATCTGGGACGTGAACTATCACAATGTCAATGTGGATCATCTTCTCTGGGTACTCCTTAAGGCAAACTTCCACATTTTCAACTACCCCATGTGTGGGTATGGCTTTTGACTCGAATGCACACACATTTCTGTAAGGACATGTGACCTTCAACCCTAATTGTTGCATGACTTTAAGTGACATCATATTGGCACTTGCCCCTGTATCTAACATGCAGTTGTTGAGGATTTTATTGTTCATTGTTAAAGTCATGAAAAAGGGAGGGTTCTCACCGTATTGGATCTTGAAGTGATCGTCTTGCAACATGATAGGAGGATCCATTGGTCCATCTAATTCTTGAAAGAAATTGTCAAAACATTTTTTGATGGATGGGGCCTTAATGACTTCTTTCAGGGGAATGTTTACATGTATCTTAGATAGTGCCCCTTCAAAGTCAAAGTTCAAATCGTCCCCTTCATGTTTGGACGTTTTGGGAAGTAGTGCGTCCAATGGAGGTTTTGTTTGGTCAGCGGTAGGTTGGTTCATTTTCTTTCTTCTATATACCTAGACCTCTTGTTTCTTTAGCTTCTCTTTTGATTCTTGGTCTAGGTTGTTTATCACCTCCATCCTAGCTGACCTGGATGCCTCTTTTATGGAAATTCGATGTTCTTCAGCCGTGATATTTATCTAAGGGCCCTCCATGAGATGGACGATATTGTTAACTTGTTGGTGGCCATTATCACTGTAAGGGAATTCATGCTCCCAATGTGCTTCACTGCATTCTAGGCACTAAGGGTTTTCATCCACAATGTTCGTAGGGGCTAGGGTATTTGGAACTTCTTGCTCATTCTTAGGTTTGTAAAATTGATTTCCCTTTTGAAATTTCCCTTTATATGGTACCCTAGGTGCTTGGGTTTGGGATCTCCCCAAGGCGATGATCCTACTCATCATTTTCTCTTGATTTTTCATGACACTATCCATGGAAGCTTGTAATTTGGCTATACTCGTGCAAAGATCTAAGGTAGGTTCAACACTGTGGACAAACTTTGGCTTGGTGTCCATTTTTCCCCTTGGATTTGCAAAAGGCTCAATCTTAGATGAAATGAGGTTTCCTTCAATCTTAGTAGCGAGCTCTTGGGATTCTTGAATGGATTGGGGGTTTTTGTCCCCGAGGAGATACCCTAATTGGCCATTGAAAGACTTGGTGTAAATATGAACGAGGTAGTTATCCTTCGGATGGTGGCTTGTCGGAATCTTTTGCAGCAAGGCTTCAAACCTTGGGTGGAACTCCCGAGTAGACTCATTTTCATGTTTCCAAAGGTTATTTAGCTGGGTAAGAAGCATGTTAGGATCCTCTTTGACACTCCATCTCTTGAGGAAATCTTCTTCTAACTTGTCCATGGTTTTAATGCCACCATCGAGAAGGCTCAAGTACCAATGCCTTGAAGCATCATAAAGGGTAGGGGAGAATAAATTCATGACTAGGTCTCCAACATCATAACTAATGGGATGAAGCTGAAAAAATGCCCAAAAGTTACTCATATGCTCTTCAGCACTGATTGCATTAGTACCGATAAACTAAGTTGGCACTTTTCATATTTGGGTTGCATTTGACTAGGGAAGCTTGGTATGGATGACATGTCTAGTGGTTTGAAAAGAGTAGATGACCATTGTCTTTGATTGTTGGCTAGGTTCGTTGTAGCAGTCTGAGAGCTAGACATGATTCTTAAAGGAAGGATTTTCCCAAAGAGTGATTTGACAACAAGAGAGTTCTTGGGAGGCTTCCTTCTGAAAGACAAAGGAGGATTATTAAACCTCTTTGTGGTTTGTGGAGTCGCCAGATAGTTTACTTGAAGCTATCAAAGAAAAGGGAAAACACCCTAGTGGAGTCGCCAAGTAAGCTTGTAAGATAAGGCTTCTAGAGGCAAGGCTTATCGAAAAGTGTCGTCTGAGGAAGGTTTGACTCAGTGTTCCCTGGCAGCGGCGCCAAAATGTTATTACATAGTTTGTAGCTAGGATAAAAGGCTATGAGACGGAAGGCCAAACTGGCGTAACATGAACCTATCCCACCCAATGTCACCACGATGGGGAGGTTCTTTCTTTTTAGGGAGGTTAGGCCCAGGGGAGACGTCCCCGATGACCTGGGGCCTTGAAAGGGAAAAGGTTAATAGGATACATATAAGTTTCCCCCTTTCACAGATCACCACCAAACAAATAGTCCGTCTTTATAGCCTATAAATATAACTGGAAGCAATAACCAAGTAGAATCCCTACCCGAGAACAAAGCAACAATAAACTGATATATGTAGGCTTTGGTTAGTACTTCATATACATAAACAACTATCTGATATTCAATATAAGAAATTTGAAAGTAAATGTTGATGAAGTCAATGTTTACAAAATAACAATGAAAAAATAATGTCACTTCACCAATAAATACTAGAACGATATGGAATTCAATGCAACAAGTCAAAACTTAACTCAATTAATGCCTTCAACTACCATTCAATTGCTCATAAAGTAAAACATTGCTGCACCAATAATATAATAGCCAAGGATGATGTCAACATTAGGGTTAGTAGGGTTAGTTCCTAGACTAGGGTTAGTAGTTAGGGTTTGACTCAAGGTTTTGAAATTAGTGTGATCAAGTTCCACTTCAACGTTGGAGGATTTCTAGATCAGTGCCTTAGGGTTTAATGGAGTCATAAGTGAAGGATGCAAAGGTTGAAGGAGGCAAGATTTCAAGGACTAGAGGGAAAGGTTTTGAGGTGCTGCTAAATCAGGGCCTCAAAATTGGAACCCTAGGGGAGAGAGGCTCACTCCGGTGTTGCTAAAGCAAGGACTCGTTCTCTCTCCTCCTTCCCGGCAAACGACTAGCTTAATAATAATAAAATATAACCAAAACAAGAGGGTTTGATGAGGTGAGGTGTTGCTAAGGCAAGGCCTTTCAACAAACCCTAGAAAGAGTATGGCCCTAGTGTAGTAGACTTAGGCCAGGGACGTCTCACTCCTTTTGGCTTCAAAATAGTACGGCTAGCAAAGAGGAAGAGGAAGTAGGAGTGTAGCTAAGGCTAGGCTCTTTCTTTCCACAACAATGGTTTAAGGTTTCTCTATCAGGGGACATGAGACAATGACCTACTTGTGTTCTTGTCACCTAGGGTTTTGATTCAACAATATTTATAAACAAATGCAAGAAATTAAACTACAACCATTCACTCAAGAAGTTTTGCAGAAAAATACTTACAAATCACCAAGAAATAACCATGCAAACCCTAGTTATAACACCTTCCTTCAAGAGAAACACCATAAATGCCAAAAATCTCTTCCTTCAACAAGTGCGCATCACTTAGTTCAGCCAAAAACCTAAGATAGGGCGCAAATTTAAGACCTCCTTATGGAGTGAATGAGTTATGATCCTAAAATGAGGATCAAAATCCTCAATGTATACTGTATCAATGACCTAATTTACCTTTTAGGTCATAAAAAGGTCGACAAGGCCATAATATCAAAATCATATTGTTTTTACATTAAATGCTAAGTAAAAACCCTAATTAAGCAGAAAGGTAAGAAATCACTCATAAGGTGACGTTATCCCCTAATAGGGCAAATGCAGCCTCTTGAAGTGAGACATTAGCCCTCCTTGGGCTTCTCCAAGATGCCACACGTGCCAACTACCCTGTCCATCTGCCAACATGCTCATGATGACATCATAAGCCTCTTGGTGATGTCCTAGGCCATCTAGAGCCAACATTCCCCTAAAAATGGGTCAATCCCCCTAGGTCCAGCTGTGTCGGGGTGCCTCTGGTGGAATGTCCTCTTCTTCTTCGGTGAAAAGTCTTTGATCATCCTCTGCCCTGTCTCTGCCCCCTGATGGGGCATCAACATCCATCTGGTGGGCTCTTCAACCCCATGGAGGTCTGAACTGATCATCTCCCCATGTGTACCTGTCTGTCGAGTCCTGCACATCAAAGGCTACACCCTCCGTGGGCTCATCAGTCATAGGGATCATAGGAATGTCAATCACATTTCATCATTAATATTATTAAACACATGCATAAAATCCCTAATACATCAATCAATAGCTCAAAGACGTTACACAAGCCTGCAATACAAGTATGGGAAAAGGACAAGGCATCATATTGGGCTAGTGTCCACAGGAAAAGGAAAGTTCTCAGAAAGACCTCATCCAAGTCATGTAAGTCGATGATGTGGCCAGGGGATGTCCAAGCATGTGGGTGCAGTAAGGGACAAGGATGCAAAGTGTTACCTGTGGGTGCCTTTGTAGAAGGCGAGTTGTCCCTGTCATGGATGCATTTTTTCTAAGCCCATTCTTTCCTTTATTCTTTTTATTCTTTTATTACTTTTTACCTTTTGTTCAAGAGCTAATCAGGGGACACTACCTTAGCATGGTGGCCAGAGCTGACAGCGTTACCCACAAGTACTTTCACAAAAATGAGAAGGCTGGATCGTGAAGAGACCCCCTTTCCCTTGGCCATGCAACCAAGAGTCACTGCCCTGGCGTGGTAACCAGCTGGTGGCAATGTCATACTACTAGGTACCCATGAACCTAATAGGTTGGCTCGTGATGAGACCCCCTATCCTCTTACTAGGTCTTGTTTTATTATTTTTCCGGGTCCCTCTTGTTTCTTGCTGAGAAGCCTTTTATTGCTTTCTCAGGGATCCCTGGGCGAAGCATCTCGAGGTTTATTTTTTTAGGCTTTTATCTTTTACCATCTTGCTTTTACCTTTTGGGCCTTTGGCCCCTTCTTCCCACGAGGTAAGATGTAATCCTGAAAATAGGTCAACCCAATGCTCGGACAAGGGGAAAGGGATAGATGAGCGGGAAACAATATGTAAAAGTGGTACTATGATGGGAGTAGATGATGGCTTTTCAGAAGTCCCCCCAGTGGCAAACCCAAACCTACAGACATAGGCTTGCTAGGGCACCCTGTCATTCCCCCCAAACATGGTCAAGTGGGAAAATGTAAGATCCAAGCAGTTGTTAGAGATAAAAGGAATCAGATGCATATATTTAAAGGTTTCAATGATCAAAAGTGACACATACCATGATACCCGCACCAATTACCTCATGGAGCAAGAACTTCTTTTGATACAGGACCAAGCCGATGGTGATGGGTGCCACTCTTGCTGTCAAGACAAATATGATGGAAGAAGAAAAGGTGGGCCCTCTAGGGCCATGCTCAGGTCAATCCTGCTCTCGGTACTCCATGTCTAGGACCTGTGGGCCCCGAGACATGATCTCCTAGCTATCCCTAAAAAGTGGGGATAACACATCCCATATAACATTAATTGATGATTTAGTGTTTTTTTCATCCCTTTTCTCTTCTTGATTTGATTTTCCTTCCTCTTCTTCTTCCATTGCAACTAAAACATTATAAATGTTAATAAAGGATGGTTTTTTTTTTTTCAAAATGATTTTCTTCATGAGTTCAACAATAATGATCTTGAACAAACTCCTCAATATGTATTTCTTAAGGGGAAGTGTTTTGGTTATTAGGAGGTGGATAATTTATTCTAAAAGGAGGTTTCCAAGGTGTCCTATATGATGAACTTTCACCTGATTTTTTTTCTTGAGATCTATAATATCATTTGAGAGCTTTTTAATAAGTATTTGAAGACTATATATCACGCCCATAAATATTTGGCTTGGGTCACAACGATTTAGCCTTCTCATTGGAATGTGGCACCGCAACCTTTTCCACTTGGTGGCGAGGGCATCCCAGGTGTACTGGGTTCGGACTACACCTTCACTTCAACTTATAATAGTTATGACGGTTTAACATGTTATACATGTTCTTTACTTAGCACAATTCCTAAACAAGCATATACATAGTACATAGTTCAATATGTAAAATCGGGTGGCCCAACTGGCCTAACACCCATTCTTTTATTCATATAACAAAACTGATTGTACAAATTGTTTACAAATGACATTGATAGTTACATGGAGCGCATGGCACAACAATACAAAATCTTTCACCTTCGTGGACTCTATTGATGATACTCCTTCGGTTTTGTCTTTGGTTCACACCTACCACAAACCTCTGTCGCATCAATACACCATGTCGAGTGCATGGTCCAGGCACCCCATTAGACTATGGGAGACAGAACACCCGCTCATATTCTTCAGAACTCCCCTTCCTGTCATGAACCACAAATATTTTCACCTCACCGAACCCAAGACTCGCCCAAATGCTTCATTGTGTGATCATGTCACTTAGTCGAACTTGCCCCCATACTCATTGACCATGTTGTGCTTAAATTCCTTGTGTCTTCTTCCATTTGGAATTGCCCCTTGCCTTCTGATATATGATTAGCCAAGGTGGATGGTTGCGTCCTTTGGGCGCATCGTTCCAATGTGTCTCTTCACGAAGGGTGTTGGGCGCGTCAGTTTTTCGAGCGCGTCAGTTTTTCGGGTGTGTTGGTTCGTTGAGCACCCATAATTTGTCCAAGGTTCCATCTCATCTAGGAATTCCTATCCAATCGACACCCCTTCTTATATTCATCATGCTATTCGTTTGGGAACACCCACCTAGATGGGCACCCCATGCCTTATCCACCGAAACCTTTGTGCTCTTCGCTTAGCCAAGTCATGGGTGTGCTAGCCCATGGGCCGGGCACTCCAACCCAACCGAACATCATGCTTCGTCTTGCCAAGGGTTATGAAGGTTCCCCAACTCACCTTTTCCCATAGACAAGTGCCAAAGGTGAGTGCCGAGTGTCTTGCCCGATCGTTGGGTTTGTCATTGGTGGGTCATTCATGCCATGGGAGGGTGTGCTCTGACCCTTGGCGTCAGAGGTCTTACATCCTCCCCAACATCAAGTCATTTTCATCCTCAACAAACTTGGCATCGTTCCTCCATGGTTCGTCTACTTGAATGCGCATATATTATGCATCCACTTCCATAGTGCCTCTTGACTTTCCCAACAATTTTCTTCCTCCGGTCTATCCTTCCACCGAACGAAGTACTCGTGTCTTCAATTTTTTCCAAATCTGACAATTATGAATGTTAAAACCTCATCAACATCCAACTTGGGTCAGTCGACAACCATTGCGGGGGCATGGGTGGGCTCAAATCGGTCTGGGTCCTCTGCATCCATACGACACAGTCTCAACTTGCTAATGTGAAAGACATGTTTTAATGACTTCAAGTGATATGGGAGCTTCAACTTGTAAGTGACTTCACCAATATTCTCAAGTATTTTGAATGAGATTTCAGACCTCCAAATGAGTGATGGAGTCATCCCAGATGGTGATGCAAGCTGATGCTTTCCCATATTGACGAAGACTTAATATCCTATGTTTAACTTTGCATCCCATCTCTCACGATCCACCCAATACTTCATCCTCTCCCTCGCATCAATATGATGAATGTGATCCATCTCCAACCGATCCTCCCAACCTGTCATGAATCCCAAGGTTGATGGAAACTTTTTGTAATATCCATGCATCACCAAGTGTGGGGTGATGGGTTGTTTTCCATTCGTCAGTTCAAACGGACTATAGCTCATTGTGGAGCTATTTTGCAAGTTATAAATGAACCGAGTCACATCCAATAGATTTGGACAATTAGTTTGATATGCTTGCACATAGTGTCACAAGTATTCCTCCAGTAGTCCATTGATGCATTCTATCTGACCAACTGTTTGTTGATGATATGAGGAGCTCATCAACATGTTCATGCCCACAAGCTTGAACAATGATGCCCAAAACTTGCTAGTGAAACTCGCATCTCTGTTCGATACAATGCTTAATGGAAGGCCCCAACATACATGACTGCAATCTAGTGTCAGTCTTGTCTTGTTAAAAAATAAGACAATTCTGGACATAATCTTCCATGTCTCACATCAAACATTCCCATAACTATCCTCTCTCCAACAATGCCAATGTCCTTCGTTGTCTTGGGTGGGCAACCTAAGGTGAGTCTTGACACTCCTTCAAGAGCTCCTTACAATGATTACTTGACTTGGGTACATAGATGTGCTCATGATACGTATTTATAAATGGAACGAAATGGGATATAGATTTATAGAAAAGAAATACACAAATATATAATAAAACTTGACTTCTATTAATAAAGAGAATATGTTGAAACTGTAAAACTGTAGACTGAAACAAACTTGCTAGAATGGTGGCACCTTATCTCTGAGAAGAAATGCGACGACTACACTCATTTGCAAGAAGATGGTTACAATGAGGCTCCAAAGGCCTTTTTAACATAAAGAATAAATGATAAAACCCTAAACATCCAAAAAACTAACCCTAGGAGATGAAGCACCAAAAGTCACGTGGGCCCCGATGGGGTAAGTTGGTACTCAACTTCCTGGGGTTGTAACTTTTGCATACAATCTTCGTTTTAGGTGCACGATAGCTTGTTGGAAAGAACTATCCGAGGACTACACATGTTGCCATCACAATTTGAATAAACCCTATAATGTGGTGTGGCGCAGCTAAAAAATGTTGTTTAGGGCCTCAAAACAACCTCGGAAGTTTAGGACCCGAAAACTAGGAAAAAACTTCCAAAATGAAAATTGTTCTTTGAGCTAGTGGAATAGGTGGGTGACCACTGATATCCACCTAGATCAGTCCTCCCTTCTTAGGAATCAATGATATCCATTGCATTGAGTGCCCCCATCAGATGGGGAAACTTTTTTTGAACTTTTCCCTAGGTGAGCCACTTGCCTTAGTGTAGGAGTTGCCCTGCTTTGACAACCCGATAAAGTTGGATCCTTTGTTGTTGAGTACCCTTAATCTGAGTGTCCCTGATATGATAAATGGATGCTTGTTCCATGTAGTCAGGGTTGAGATCTGTCAATGCCAACTACTCTGCGATCTCTGATGTGTCCAATAATGGTGGTAAGTATGGTTGAAGGAGGTCCACATTGAAAATGGGGTACAAGCCAAGGAAGGGGGGAATACTAAGCTCAAAAGAATTGTCACCCATAGCCTTGGTTATGGTGTAAGGTCCATAGAGAAGTGGACAAAGCTTTCAATGGGGTCCTGTAAGGTGCTCTTTCTGCAAATGCAACCAGACCTTTTCTCCCACTTGAAACTTGTGCGACACCCGGTGTTGATCATGGCGTTGTTTGTACTTAGCATTGGCTTTCTGTAAAATATCATGGACCTATTGTTGGATGTGCTGAATTCATTCAATAAAATTGGTGGCTTTGTTGGGCTCAGATTGAGCATGGGATGATTATGCCTGTGTGAATGCAAGGGGTAGTGCGACATCAATGACCCAATGGTTGAAATCCCAACCCCACCTGAAAGGGAATGTGGTCGGTTGAGCTATGAAGGGCTCTGTTATAGCTATGCTGAACATAGGGGAGAATCTCATCCCATGTGCACAAATGTTTGGAGTTGTACACACACAAGATATGCATGATCATCCTGTTGATGATTTATGTTTGGCCATCAGTTTAGGTGTGGAAGGCGGTGGATTTCATGAGATTGGTGTCCAACATTGACCAGAGGCTAGACCAGAATGTGTTGAGGAACCTGTTGTCCCGATATGATACGATGGTATTTGGTATCCCAAAGTGTGCCCACACCCATTCAAAGAAGATCTTGGCAGTGGCCTCCACTGTGATATTCTTCTTGCAGGCTGTGAGGATGACCATCTTAGAAAATTGATCAACCACCACAAAAAAATAGTCGTTTCCTTGCTTGGTTGAAGGAAGGCCCGACATGTAGTACATTGAGAGTAGGAAGAGGGGTATACGTGCCTTACTTCTTAGTGGTTGGCTTGGAAATGGTGAAATCAGTGCAGGACCCGATATACTTGCTGACATCCTATCAAAGTTTCAACCAGTAGAAATGCTTATGTAGTACTTCCATCATCTTTTCCATGCAAAAATGTCCTACCATCCGACTGTAGTGAGCTTTCCAATCAACGTCGCATTCTCGCTTCAAGGAACACGGAGGTGGATAAAATGGCATAACAGTCCGTCATGAATATGATAGTCAGTGACAATCACGCCTTTGTCTAGCATCTGGTAAGTGGTAGCAAAGTCAAGCTCACTCTTGTATATTTGGGGCCACTCGGATGCCTTGTGGCCACAAGACAAGAGTGGAGAACCATGGTTAAAGTGGAAACTGGAGGTAGATTGCGACAATCAATAACACAATTGGTGCTCCATGACTTATATTTAATGTTGAGATGGAACTGCTACAAGTATGCGGACCACTTTTGATAGCAGTCATTCTATAATTTTCCTTGTGTCTGCATGAACTGCAGAGGCTTGTGATTAGTGTGGATGATTGTCTCCTTCTCGAGAATGTAGTGCTTCCATTGTCGATAGGCTTGTATGATGGAATACATTTCTTTATCATAGGTGGGGTACTTATGGATGATATCTGATAGTGTCTCACTATGATATACCACTGGATGAATGTGCCAAGTGAGGGTTGTTCCCATGACATAGTCTGAAGCATCGGTCTCAATCTCAAAAGGTTGCTACAGATTGGGTAAGGAGAGTACTGGAGCTAAGCACAAGCGATGTTTCAAACCATCGAATGCTTGTTGTTGTGACCTCCCCCACACAAACTTTTCCTTGCCAACACCCTTGGTCACTTGGCTGAGGGTCCATGCAATATGGGAGAATCCCAACACAAACTTGCAATAGAAGATGGAAAGTCCTAAGAAACTTCGAAGCTTGGTTAGTGTGGTTGGGGTTGGCCAGTCACGAATGACTTGGATTTTGGCTGGATCCACATGGACACCATGCTCATCAACAATGTAGCCTAGGTATTGGACCCTGTTCATGCCAAAGGAACAATTTTCCAAGTTAGCATATAGCTTGTGTTGTCACAGAGTGTGAAGGACCTATTGAATATGCTGCAAGTGTTCTATCCAATTCTTGTTGAAGGTGAGGATTTCATCCAGATATACCACCGCAAAGGAATTGATGAAGGATCGTAGTATATCATCCATAAATATCATGAAAGTTGTTGGAGCATTTTTTAAACCGAATGACATGATTATCCATTCAAAAATACCTTCTTTGGACTTGAAAACAATCTTCTATACATCAGTTTGTTCTATTGGGACCTGGTAGTAGACATATTTTAGGTCAATCTTGTTGAAAAACTTGGATCCCTTGAGCTGGTCAAGAAGGTCGTCAATTCGGGGAATTGGGTACTGGTTCCTGAGTGCGATTTTATTTAGGGCCTTGTAATCAATGTAAAGTCGCCAAGTCCCATATTTTTTTGGTACGAGTACAATTGGGCTCCCACAGGGTGAGGAGCTGGGTCAAATGTGCCCCTTTTGAAGTAGCTCTTGGATATGTCACTTAATTTCCTCATTTTTCATCAGGGAGGGACGATAGACTGACCCATTAGGTAGAGTTGATCAGGGGTTAGATTGATTGAATGCTTGAACTTACAGTGTCATGGCACCCCGGTGGGTGAGGAGAAGATGTCTTTGTATTGTTACACGATCTTGTCCACTTGCTTCTGTTATGTGGAGAGGCCATGAATGTGGCTACGACCTTCTGTTCACTTCGAGAGAGAATCATGAAGAAGACAAATTTCTTTGTATGGGAAATGACCTTCCTGCATTTCTTAGCATAGATCAAATAAATAATGGTAGGTGGAGCTACCTCCGGTATCCTATACAATTATCTTCCCAAAGTAATAATAACACTGCAAGGTCTAGAATCATATACAACATGTCATTTCTACAAATATGGTTGGACTAAAAGAACATTACAAAATTCAAGGGGGAAATATCACACAATACCTCAACCTTGAAGGGCTTGATGCCGTAGGGAAAATGACACTATTGGCTGACGCAGATGTCTCTTCCTTGGTGGAGCCATCCAATGGTGTAAGGATGCAGGTTTGGTTTTGTCGGTGGGTTCAACCACTCAATGAGCTCTGCATATATCAGGTTCTTTTGACTTTCGCTATCGATAATGAAATGCAATGGAGCACCCTTCACCCACATCTATGAGTGAAAAAAAAGTGTTCACCTTCCTCTGGTTCCTATGGTTCACTTGGATGGACCTTAGTGGTAGCGATAATGGCATTGGGTTCTACGTCAATGATCCGCTTCCCCTTGTCTGGATTTGATTCATATTTGAAACATGCCTCTGACTCTGATCCTTTCAACTCAGCCACCAATGACTGCTTCGAGTGACATTCATTAGTGTTATGCCAGGGTAGTTTATGGAATTCACACCACTTTCCGGTGTCTTTCTTCGTCTTCTCATTACCCTTTTTGGTTTGCAACTTGGACTGGTTTTCCTAAGGTGACCCATCCTTTCTCTGTCCTTTGTTCTGTGGGTTGGGGCCACCTTTTCCCTGCTTTTGCTGTGAGGAATTTGTAGATCCAAACTCTCGCTTCTTCTATTTAAATTTATGCTAAAATTTGATAACATATCGATATACCACGCCCAATGATGAGCTGTACAGAAACTCCATTTACATTTGGATGTATCTATGTAGAAATTCATGGTACTTGAGAACCAGATGTCGTTCGGAGTCCTTGATACCTTGGTTGGTGCACAAGGTATGAAAGATATTTGTGAAATCTGGTACTGACTAGTCCCTTTCCTATCGCAGTGTGTTCCATCTCGTATACTAGTCATCGTAGCTTCCAACATGGTAGTATTGTTCCTTAATAACATCCCTGAAAGAATCCTAAGTCGGGGTGACCACAAATATTATAGATTCCTCAGTGTCCCTTTGTTCACAGTAAGTTTCCTACCGATCCTTGACATAGGGGACAACCTTAAGGAGCGCAAAGGTAATATTTTCTCTATCAAAAAAATTATGGACCGAAAAATACCCTTTTAGTAGATTCAACCATTTATCTACAACATCCGCATCTATCTGGCCTTCAAATAAGGGGATATCAAAATTGAATTGTACCTTGAAGGGGGCGGCGTGGTCGATTGATGAAGATGTGTCTCATGTTGGCAGCCGTTGAAGGATCTGTGCAAAGTTACCCATCATCTCATTCATTTGTCGCATGAGGGCTTCCTCGAGCAACATTTTAAAATGATCTCCTTCTCCATCATCTCTATTTTCTTCCACCATGGGAGGCCGTTGTGATCAGCGGGTACGGTATTGCAAGGGCTCAACCACTTCGTGTGCCAACTCCTTGTACCTTGACCTCGTTGGGGACATGCACATAAAAAAAATAAAGAGCAGGCCACTCTGATACCACTGATCTAGATTTATAAATGGAACGAAATGGAATACATATGTATAACAAAGAAATACACATAGATACAGTAAAACTCGAGTTCTATTAATAAAGAGAATATGTTGAAACTATAAAAATTCAGATTGAAACAAACTTGCTAGAATGGTGACAACTTATCTTCGAGAAGAGATGTGACGGCTAGGCTCATTTGCAAGAATATGGTTACAATGAGGCTCCAAAGGCAATTTTAATATAATAGATAAATGAGAAAACCCTAAACATTCAAAAACCTAACCCTAGGAGATGAAGTGCCCAAAGTCATGTGGGCCCCGATGGGGTAAGTTGGTACATC